>JAOEHY010051977.1:0-45190 GCA_025447955.1 Psilopsiagon aurifrons
ACAGTCCCTGCGTCTGCCTTCCAAGACTTGGGTGGTGTGGTCAGAGCATTTGCCAGTGAAGACTGAGGCAAAGAAGTAAGAACCTCAGCCTTCTCCGAGACAGGGTAGTCAGGTCTCCCAATAGCTTCCGGAGGGGGCCCACATTGTCCTTTGTCTGTCTTTTATTCATTGCATACCTACAGAGTCCCTTCCTGTTATCTTTAACATCCCTAGCCAAGTTTAATTCTAAGTGGGCCTTAGCTTTCCTAATCTGGCCCCTGGCTGCCCAGACAACATCCCTGTATTCTTCCCAAGCCACCTGTCCTTGCTTCCACCTTTTATAAGCCTCTTTTTTCCTTCTAATTTTCCTCAGCAGCTCCTTATCCATCCTCCTGCTGCACTTCTTTCCAGAAGTATACTGCAGTATATATTAGTATTAAACGACAGATCCAGATGTAAGAGAAAAAGGTATTGCTATATTTGAGATCACAGGAGTAGAAACAGAGGCTTCACTAGGCGACAAGTAGACAACATGACAAGCAGACCAAAATAATTTTTGTGTATTAAGTTATTTGAGGAATAACCTATTACGACAGAAGGCGGTAACACCTGTATAAAAAGACACTTACTAGCCATTCAAGACATGATACAGATGAAGTGACCAATAAGGAAACTGAAGAACTAAGAAATGAATGGCATGCAAAAAACTTCAATAACAGAAACTAAACATAGTAACATGACATGGTTAATTAAATCCAATGAACCTACAAAAGCTCAAAGAAAAGCTGGAAAAGTTAGAAAATATGATATAAGCAGTATAAAGAAACAGGCCTGTTTCCTACTCCATAGTAACTGTGGATCTTCAGCTCAGCTTCAGGAATGCATTCCTGATAAATATGTATGTTACATGTAGCTTTAGGTAAGGCCTGGAATGCCCTCTGCTTTCCTCTTCTTACTGAAAGGCAGAGTAGAGTAAGATAAACTCTCCTTGATTTTGTCATCAGTACAGAATGTCACAGGAGAAGGACTTTGCACTTAAGCACATAAAATCACATGTAATGTGGGAAGCAGTCTCAGAGAATCACAAGTGTTTTGAAGCAGATAACAGTTATTTCATCTTTAGGTAACTTTCCACAAGATGTCCACCACTGGTGACTAACACGGGATTTCCCTTCTGCTTAGAGATGATTCTGTGATGAACTGCAAGACCACTATATGAATACAGGCACTAGGTCTGGAGGATTTGATCAATAATTAGTTTCCCAGATGTGTGTAACAAAGCCCACATAGCTGATTCATATTATTGCAGGCACTGACACTCACTCCTCAAACAGAAAGCATAAGTTGCCTGGATTCTACTGACCTGAGACGTACGTGACTATTTAATCCTCTGACTAATTCATTTAAAAAGTTCCTAAAAAATTACACATACGTAAGACACTATCTGAAATTCAATTACACTTGACACTTTCTTAGTAACTATCTAGCAGTCTTTTTGCATTCCCGCACAACACCTGCAGTATTCCTTCCTCCAGCTGGGTAGAGAGGCCATCTTTAAAGACCTGGAAATCCAGCAGTCTTAGGATTCAATTTCTCTTAAAGCAAAAGGTCTCCATTGTTCCTGCAGCAACACTTGCACTTCATGATTGCCACGAACCAGGAAAGAGAAGTCCTTGGAAGCCCTTTTAATCCCTAATAATGCACAAATTATATATCATCCTAAGATATAATTAACTTCTATTTTTGACATACTCTTGCACACACAAAGACAAGTGCTTTCAGTTCAGCTAACCACAGCAGTCAGAAGTTGTTATTTAGGAACATTCAAATGAGGCCCCACTTTAAAGTATGTCTTTTCAAATACTCGACATGAAAGACTAAAACAACAGTCATCTTAACTCCCATTACTATTCTTCTGTTGTCCTCCTGTACTTGGATAACATTGAAAGAAGTCCTTATATTTCATCTTTCTTCTTACTTCAGTGACCTCTGGCAATCTATCTTTGGAAAGAACAATTATTCAGATGTAAATCAGAAGCTAGTCACTACCTCTAGTACCTACTGAACTCAACTCATAAGCTTGATTTGGCTTTAATTACCAACAGCCATTAGTCTTAAGAATTCCTATTTCCCAGTACTGATGGAAAAGAAAGTAGAGAGTACTCCTCTCCCAAACTGGGTCTCTGACAGTACAAGAGAGTTCCCAGAGAATGAAGAAATAGATTGTCCAAGCTATTTATTCCACATATGAATTTCTGATTATTTGACAAATAAGCTTGATGAGTGCACAGCTTACTAGGACTACCAACTTCAGGGGGCATTATAGCAACATATTTTTCCTTTTGAATAATGGATTTCATAAAACATAAAGCAAGAAGGATGAATAGTTTAAAAATAGCTTGCATACTGTATTACATAGATTACTGGAGGAAAGTATGCTACAAAAATTGAGGGATTTATAAAAAGTTCCACACTTCATTATCTAACTAAAACAGATTAAGAAAGCGTGGCAAATATCTGCCTACGTATGACTGCAGTGCATGAGAAACCTTTAAATCATGTAACAGTAACCTGTGCCCCTCACAGTAAATGTTTCTTGAACCTCCCATATTTCAGTTTGTGATCATTGCTCCTGGGTCTACCTTCATTTTATCACCCCCCACCCCCCTTTAGGCATTTATCCCTATTGATGAGATCACCGCCTGAGCCTTGTCTTCTCCAGGCTGAACAATCTTAGTTCACTCAACTTTTCCCCATAGGACAGATGCACTTCCATGGCCCTTCACTGGTCTACCTTCAGTAGTTCCACCTCTCTCTCATCCTGGGGAGCCCAGAACTGGGCACAGTACTCCCAGGTGTGGCCTTACCAGTGCTGAATGAAGAGGAAAGACCATGTCCTTCAACCTGCTGGTGACACTTGTACCAGTGCAGCCCAGGACACCATTAAGATCCTTTGCTGCCAGGCACAGTGCTGGCTCATGTTCAACTTCGTGTCCACCAGGACCTGCAGGACCCTTTCTGCAAAGCTGCTTTCCAGATCGTTAGCTCCCAGCATGTACTGGTTGTTCATTCTCAGGTGCAGGACTTTGCACTTTGTTGAACTTAATGAGGTTCCTGTCAGCCTATTTCTCCAGCTCACTGAATCCTTCCAAATGATGGCACAACCCTCTGGGGCATCAGCCACAACTTTCGCTTTTATATCATCAGCAAACTTGCTGAGACACCATCATCTAGACTATTAATGATGTTGAACAGAACTGGAACCAGTATTAGTCCCTGAGATAGATACTGCTGATAAGGGACCTCCAAGTAGATTTCATGCTGCCAATTATTTTCAAAAAATAAAAGGGCATAAACTATACACTTTGCATGGCAAGTAGAGGCAGTCCCTGGGCAATTACAGTAACTGACGTATCCTTTATATTAGGAACATTTTATTCACAAAATTTGACTTTCACCAAAGTTCAGTTACGTCACAGGAAATCAGAAAAATAATTGCAACACAATATCATATCTTAGTTTCATCTTGTGCGATCTTTTCCCGAAGAACAATCATAACATCAAGATGTCATATGAGATTTGCGATGCCAATTGTTTCAGGCTTTCCTTTGCCTTGTAAAACCTGTTTACCAAGTCAGTGACTAAAACAGTCTGCTTGCATTTCCAATTGCAAGCACCCCCATAAAAAAAGGCCTTTCTGCAGGGGAAAATAAAAGCTAAAAGAAACCAAATACTTCAACAAGCACTTCCATCCATTATGTAACAGAATGAAAACCAACCAACGTTATGCAGCAACATAAAAAAATGGCTGAGAATGTCAAATCTTCCTATATGAACTTGAAGGCAAAGAAGATAGGTCAAACCATTTTTACTCAAGGCAAGTTATCAAATGCTACAAAGCTTTACCTGCCATTACTGCAACAAGAATGAAAACTGTTTGTTCAAAGTAACTTAAATATTTACTTATGTTTTTAAAATACTTTGATCGGCAAAAACATGACCACATTTTTAAGTCTGCATAGTCTACATGTGCATTTGGATACACACAATTCTTTTCCATGTATTTGTTAGTTACAACTGTGAAAGGCTTTTAGCTACCCTCCAATTACAGTGCTTTGGATAAGGAGACTAGTAGACTGTTACTGTTGACAGATTTATTTGAACATTACTATCTTTGCTTTAATACAAAGTTCAGACAGCCAACTATTTGCAAGAAAGAGCTTCATTAAAAAATTGTTTTCAGTACTTGTGAAGAAATTTTGCTTTAAATGAAAGTGGTTGCTGCACACTGCTTACAGTTAAGCAAAATATATTAGTGAAGTTTATCTTCCCTTCATTATGACAGGGGTTTTCTTAAGGCATCTCCCTCAATCCCACTGATTTCAGTTTCCTCCAGTGTTCACTCACTCTTATTAACGACCTAGAAGAAATAGTCTTGAATTAATAAATACCTAACGTAGGAATATTATGTTCTTAATTTTTAAGATTTTCCATTTGATATGTTATTATGGAGAGGTAACAGGACAGTGTGTTTTATATTCTTGATAATAGGAACAAAGCCTGAGAAACTAATGGGAATGAAAGAGAGGTACTCTAATCAAACCCTTTAGCTAAAGTCTTTTGTAGCCAACACTGCCATGATTCTCTTCTTGTACTACATAAAATAGTTTGGATATTTCTTCAGTAGTATACTTCCGGTTGATAAACAGGTTCTTCAGTTTCTTCATATTTACTAGTGTTTCTTTTTATAGTCTTACTCTGCCCTCAGTAAAACAATAATGAAGCAAACCCTAAATGATAGAATCTACTTTCAGCTCAAATTAAGAAAAGCTTTGGACAGAAGAAAACTGAAATTATTTCCTATCATCACTAAGTACATTTAAGAACTTATTATACGCACAAATAACACAGCATATATTCAAGCACTGAATTCACAAAACAAAAGGATGGAATCATAGAATTGTCTGGGTTGGAACGGACCTTAAGATCATCAAGTTCCAACGCCCCTGCCATGGGGAGGGATGCCTCACACTAGACCATATCCCCCAACGCTCTGTCCAGCCTGGCCTTGAAGACTGAAAGGGATGGCGCATTTACCACTTCTTTGGAAAACCCATTCCAGTGCCTTGTCACCCTCACCGTAAAGAACTTCTTCCTTATATTTAACCTGAACACCCCCTGTTTAAGTTTAAACCTACTACCCCTTGTCCTATTGCTACAGTCTGTAATGAAAAGACCCTCTCCAACACCCTTACAGGCCCCCTTCAGATACTGGAAGGCTGCTATGAGGTCTCCACGCTGCCTTCTCTTCTCCAGGATGAACAGCCCCAACATTCTCAGCTTGTCTTCATACAGGAAGTGCTCCAGTTCCCTGATCATCCTCGTGGCTCTCCTCTGGACTTGTTCTAACAGCAGCATGTCCTTCTTATGCTGAAGACACCAGAACTGCACACAGTGGGGTCTCACGAGAGCAGAGTAGAGGGGCAGGATCACCTCCTTCAACCCACTGGTCACGATCCTTTTGATGCAGCCCAGGATACGGTTGGCTTTCTGGGCTGCGAGCACACACTGAAGCCAGCTCATGTTAATTTCTCATCAACAAACACCCCTAAGTCCTTCTCCACATGGCTGCTCTGAATCCCTTCTTCTCCCAACTTGTAGCTGTGCCTGGGATTGCCTCGACACAAGTGTAGGACCTTGCATTTTGCTTGGCTGAACTTCATGAGGTTGTCATTGGCCACCTTTCAAGCTTGTCAAGGTCCCTCTGGATGGTATCCCTTCCCTCCAGTGTTATCAACTGAACTATACAGCTTAGCGTCACTGGCAAACTTGCTGAGGGTGCGCTCGATCACCAACACATCACTGACAAAGATGTTACACTGGTCCCAACACCAATCCCTGAGGGGCACCACTCATTACCCATCTCCGGCTGGATATTGAGCTGTTGACCACAACTCTGTGTGTGGCCATCCATAGAATCATAGAATACTTAGGGTTGGAAAGGACCTCAAGATCATTCCGCTCCAACCCCCCTGCCATGGACAGACAATTCCTTATCCACTGGTTGGCCCATCCATCAAATTGATCTCTCCAGTTTGCATATAAGGATGTCTTGCAGGACAGCATCAAACATTTTGCACAAGTCCAGGTAGATGACATCAACTGCTTTGCCCCTATCCATCAGTTCTGTAGCCCCATCACAGAAAACCACCAAATTAGCTGACGGTCAACAAACTGGCTGGCTGTCACCAACTTTCTTTTCATTTTTCCTGTACCTTAGCATGGTTTCCAGGAGAATCTGCTGCATGATCCTGTCAGGCACAGAGGTGAGACGGACTGGTCTGTAGTACCCTGGGTCTTCCATATTCCACTTCTTGAATATGGGCGCAATATTTCCCTTTTTCTAGTCATTGGCAACTTTATCCAACTGCCATGATTTTTCAGATATGATAGACAGCGGCTCAGCAACTTCATTTGCCAGCTCCTTCAGGACCCATGGATGGATTTCAAAAGGTCACATGGATTTATGCACATTAAGGCTCCTAAGATGATCTCAAACCTGATCCTCTCCCACAGTCAGCCTAAGGTCTTCATTCTCACAGTCCCTGCATTTATCTCCAGAGTTCTGAGGAGTGTGGCCAGGGCACTTGCCAGAGAAAACTGAGACACAGAAGTAATTGAGAACCGCAGCATTCTCCAAATCCAAGGTAGCCAGTGCTCCAGTTTCCTTCTGGAGAAGGCCCTCATTATCCCTAGTGTGCCAAGGAGAAATTATTTCAGTCACAGTTTTACATTCTACTTATATGCAAGTTGTTTCCTTCTTAGAGAGCACACTAAATAAAATTCAAACAGCAGCACAACTATAATCTCTAAAAGCAGTGCATACCTAGGCAAAAGCTGTGCTCAATACAAGAGCTCAACATGTTATTCTGAAGTCAAAGTCTAATGCTAGGCCCAAGCAATGAGCCTAGAATTTCTTCAATAG
The DNA here is from genome assembly GCA_025447955.1 of Psilopsiagon aurifrons. NCBI lineage: Eukaryota > Metazoa > Chordata > Aves > Psittaciformes > Psittacidae > Psilopsiagon > Psilopsiagon aurifrons. The sequence continues at coordinate 6,965 of JAOEHY010051977.1, forward strand.
AAGAGCAACATAATATTTTCGGTACCATGCCAGGAGTTGCTGCCCTTTGAATACCAACTGGTTCTAGGAACTGGGCCAGAGACTTGAAGCAAGCAAAGCAAAGGCTAACAAACTATTCCTCTTCATTCAGAGGTCAAAACACACAATTTCAAACCTGCACATAGCAAGGAAAGGGTAGAGTTTCACAGTGCATCAAACATGCACAATGTAGCTCCCTAGGCAAGGAACAGAAGCTTTGGATATGAAGTCATATTGGAAGCGGGTTTTAACAATGTGCAAACTGGCTATGCTTGTCTCAATAAACCATTTGAGTTAGCAGCACCCTTCTTTTGGTACAGTTTCTCCTTGTGTGAAGAAAATTAAAGAGCCACATCCGGAGCGCAGTCTCTCTTCCTCATAGAACAGCATTTGGAATTACTACCAGAAGGAAAACTGAACTACAGCTGAGGCTATGCTAATCTTTTTTTAAGTCTGTACAGCAGTGCCAGAGATCAAAGCTATGAACTGGCAATGCAAAGCCACCTCCTTCCCTAATTTTCAGCTCTATAACAAAGGACTATCAGCTCATCCTAATACTCCAGTCCTCCATTTCTCATCATTTTTTATAACAGCTTTTAAAAAGTTACTACTATGGGGGAAAAAAGTGTATTAGTAATTGTGGAAGCAATGCTGTCATATAAATAGCTAATAAACATCCTTGTAGAGAAGTTTAATGTTGCATTCATTGCTTCTATAATGGTACAGAGCTTAGCATTGTGTTTTTTAATTAAAAACAATCCAGTGCAATTTGACAAAGCCAGTAATTTCAGCTCTGCAAAAACAGTACTGTCTATTTAGGAAACAGACAATACTTAGTCAAAGAATATCTTAAATTAATTCAATGTTAAGAGAAGCAGTAAATCTACAACTGGAAAACAACCAAGAGCTCAGTAATCGTTCAGAATGCTAGGAGTCTTGGACTGTGTTAGCTATGCTCTACACTTAACTGAATAGGCAACATAACACATCAAGAGAAACACTGTGCAAAATCTCCCTTTTACAGAGTCAGCAAGGTAGGGCAACCAAGATGCCAAAGGACGGCTGTTAAGCATGGCACTGCTATCTGTAAGTATTGCCTTTCTCAGATTTGTAACTACCTGTGATATTCCTTTCAGCTTCCCAGTGAACGCTTTTAGAAGTTATAGCCTGTATCTGCTCTCTCCTGACAGAAAGCCACAATTCTTCCCACTGGATTTCCAAAATAGAGTACTCCATCACTGCTGCCCAGATTTACCTACAGCACACGCAGGAAGATTTGGTCAATGTTACATAAGCAGTCACTACTTAGAGTAGTAATCAGGTCTGGAGTATTCATTATTAAATCAGGATTTCTAGTGTTGACCAAAGGTCCACAGAAGCCCCAGGAACTCAAATAGTAAAACAAAGCACTGCTCTGACCTTAACAGTAATCAATTCTTGCCTATTTTTGAGACATTACAATGGAAAGGTGGGCTGGTAGTCAGCAGACCGGAAACCAAATGAGACTTATATAATCCTTATCTCAGTCTTGGGACCTCTCGAGATCAAGTTTTGACAGCCTGCATTCAAAACCAAAATGTAGCACATAATGTAGCACAACCTAAGAATTTCCAAGGATGTGTGACCTTATATAGTCAAAAAAAGAAATTTTTGGAGAGGAGACTTTTCTCCTGAATGATGAATAAGAGCACTGTCTTAGGTAAGTCAGAAGTTTGGTGTTGACTGAAAGAAACCACAATGACAGAAAACTGCTAAGGAAGAAAAAAAAGTAATCTGTAAATAGAAAATTGTATCTGCTTTCCATAAAATAATGGGCACATAATTAGAAAATAAATGCAAGTAATTGACCACAAGGTGCCTTCATTCAAGATGCTCTCACTCAAACTGGCCTATGTCAAAACTAATCACATCTGTGAAAATTATGTCTAAACAAAATTACTAGATACCTCTACTTATTAAAGTTGTACCAGAACTTACGACTCAAACCCCAATCATGTGTCTTAAAGAAATCTTCAATTTTTTTTCCCCATTTGTGGGATTCAGGTACTTATGCTATGTTCTTTGGAACAGCTTTGCTAACCAATGGTGTTTCCCACATATTAGAGATTGCACCCAAAAATCGCTCTGAGTAATTACAAGTTGTTGTGGTTTCTGTTGAGCTCAAATTCTTTCTGCAGCTTCACTTTGCTTTCTGTTAAACAAGGATTTTTCTACAGGAAAGTGGTTACTGCATTCCGCTCTATACCTGGCCTCAGCTTGTTTTCCAACTGAAATCCCAACAGATGACATGTAAACAACAGCAGTATCACAGCTCAGACCCCAGAACCAGTATTAAGAACATGGACTTAATGGGAGTCCTATGATAAAATACATGCTGAAGATCTGACCCACAATGATGGCTCCCCTACCCCACCATCAACCATCAAAAATAAGGTTTCTGATAGTCAGTAACACGTGGTTTTGTTCAGTCAAGACAGTTTCATTGTGCATTGCTGCAAGATGTCTATCAATGCTTTTCTCTCCTAGTTTTTCAGAGGTAAAGCCAACACTTCATCAGAGATTAAGAACCTCAAGCAGAATATAGTAATGGACAAGCATTCTTATAATTCCTACTATTGAAAAAACCCCAAACCCTACAACAACAACAAAAAAAAACACACACCCCCCAATTTTGGTATCATTTCAGCAAGAGCAACCACTGCTAAAAATAGAGGCTGTTTTGATTCCCCCCCCCCCAACTTAAAGCTCTAAGTACTGCAACCAATGGCTCAATACCAATTTTTTCAGCTCTTTTTTTAAGTGCTTATTTTTATACCAAGTGATATTTACTGTAGTCTTAATACTTCACCCAAATTTAGCAAGAAGTTATAAATTAATCCCATAAAAACAAGTGCAGTATGCTTTTAATTTCCAGAAAATTCTCTCCTGTAGCTGCATTCCAAAATGATACTACAGCTTTTCACTATTTTTTAAATATAAAACATTTTAAATGCACTGAAATTTACAGGAACTAAAGAAAGCCAAAGCATGACAGTTCTAAGACACTAAATTTTTCAAGTTGTCCAAAATGTAACTAACCTTTTGAGTATTTTCTCTACAAAGATAACTTTGTGGTCTTTCTGAAAATACTGTTAAAAAGAAGTATCTCCTTTCTAGGTCACACATCTGAATACAAATGCAATTATCAAAATATGACCTATTTCTGAAAAGCAAAAGTAGAACAGATCTTACATGAGATTACAGCATTAAACTTGGATAGGAAAAGAATAAAGTGGGAGATTGGAAATACTGTTCACTGGCCATTCAGCATTCTGAAGTGGCAACTAATAATTTGAAAATTGTTTCTCCTCTTTAGCCATCTCACAACATTCTGATTGTTATTATTTTCAATACACAGATTCATTACAGTAATCAAACACAATACAGTATTCCCTAAGTTCTACAAAAATTACATTCTGTAATACCAGATCACTACTTCAGAAGAAAAAAAGAATTGAGAACCTCTGACTTGCTGTAAAATTAATTTTCACTTCTATTCATAAGGGCATCACACAGCATGACACCTTGTGCACTCACCTGATTTATAAAATCCTGGGTTTTATATGCTCTACTAGTTACTGATGAAAAGAGCCACATTTTAAATTGCTCTGCAAACGTCCTTCATTAAAATATTAGAACCATCCTATAAATACATCTACTGTTGGCATGTGCTCAAACCCAACAATGCCTCAAAAACGTGTACTATTGGAATACACCATGTGACTAAAAAATAAGAGCTACTTCTATAGTACGTATGTCCAATCATACATGATATGAAAATTGACCAATAACATTACAAGTGATATCTCACTGTTCTTCTCTAATGCTGTAAAAAAGCCTTTTAAAAATGAACTGGGAGATGGTCAAATATCATATAACCATTAAAGAATCTCCTAGTCACTGCTCTGTTTAGTGTTTTAAAGCAGAAATGGCAAAATGGCACGACGGAGGGAATAAAGGAGGAGGGATGGAGCAGGAAGAGAAAGAGGAGAAGCAGAAGGGGAGAAAGACACTCTACCTAAGAAAAAATTTTGTTATAATATTGCTCAAGTGCTATGTTAAAATTATTTTTCTTTTCCAACCTGCAGCACGTGTAATTGCTGTTTTACCATTCCCTCACAAACCCTTCTATCTAGGTACTTCAGTGACCTAGATTCTCAAATATTAATTCCACTTACAGTTTCATGCTCCTTTCTTGAAAAAGAGACTAGAGATTAATGAATAAAAGTATTCACACTGGTTTCCTAAAGCTCCAAGTAATTCACTGTTAGCATGATGACATACTGCAAACCTTTTAGATAACACTAAAAATTTGCTCACATATTCAGTAGCTAAATATTCTCACAGGAACCTTAATGAAGTTGAAGATAATCACATTTGTCTTAAAGTCTTTTCAATTCTGAAGAAAAACAAAGCATCACATCACTGTATAAATTTTCCAGTCATTCAGCACAGAATGATGAATCAAAAAACTTGTTCAGACTTCAGAAATTTGTGCATGTTAAAAAATCAAAAATAGCTGATTTTTTTAATATGTATTTCCTGATCACATAAAAATCATAAAACACATTGCCCCTTCTTAAACATTAATAGCACCTCAGAAAGTATTTTCAATACCTTCAGTTCAAAACAGACTGAAAAAATATTACTTAGATCTAATGAAGCCTCCAAAAAATCTCACAACGTAACTAACTAGAAAAACTTCTTGCCTCTTGCTCAGCATTCCAATAAAGGACAAATGCCAGCATGAAATACAATATCAGCTGCAGGAAATCAATTATGTATTCACTTACTGATACTTCATGATTTTATATTTTTATTTAAGAAGCACTTAAGATCTGCTTGGCCTCAGAGACAACACACTAATTTGAGGACACAAGTTATCTCCGCTAAGTACTTAATCAAAGACTCATTCAGTTATCTGTCATTTACCTGCAAAATCATGTTGGTTTCCATTCACAACATCATGCCAAATCAAGATTTGACACAGTGTTATTAAGGAAATGCATCTAAAAACGTTCTCTAAGAAATTACTTTTTACTCAGTTTTGAGCCAGAATTTCAAGTGACAAAATAAACTGGATGTATACATCAACTGTATAAAATTAATTGCCTAAAACTTGGCTCAGTTGACCTCTTTGACAAATTCACAATGGCCTGTTGAAAAACAATTATGTTAAAGCTAATCAGCAAAGACGTAGAAACATAATGATGTGATGGTGAACTCATAATGTAAAATTTACAAAGAAATTACTATCCTTAAAAACTGCTACAACACAACTCAAATCCCAAACTATTAACAGGTTTTACTACACCAGAACAAGTGCATACTAAACAAAATTTTAGAAGGCTTTAGTAGCTAATTTTGTACCAACAGCTGATGTTTAACATGTTTCTAAAATGTACTGAAGACTGCATTAATTATACCAACCACAAGAATGCAGACTAAAAAACAAATTCTAAAGTATTTGGACGACACTGAAAAAATCCACCCTTTAGGGAAAAGAACAGGGCACATCACCATTCTTTCAGCTGAGACTTAGCTTTTTCTAGCATTCTGAGAAGAAGTCCAAACTCAATTAGGAAGTTTTTAAAAGAAGTAATGTACCACAATTTGTATTTATCAATATAAATAGATGTGGATACCTGTCAAGAATCAAACAAGCAAGCTTATGTCATTCCTCTGATCTAGCCCCTCTCAGGTTACAGTTGAAACAACCTTGTTCAAGGGAGATGTTACATACCCATTTCATTGATAGTTGCTCTTGTTTTTGAGACAAAAGAGCTAACTTCACTTGAGTGCATTTTTGCTCTTTCTTTTAGGTCAGCACCTGAAAGTGACAGTTCACATACATGTTAGCAAGTTGTAAATGGAACCATAAATACATTTTCACAAGTAAAATATTCCTGTATGCCCGAAAAAATTAAGTCTACTTTGAGAAAAGGATAGTACAAATTGGTCACATTCATTTCCCACAGATTTCAAGGAAAACATGGACTATTTATCAAGGAAAAACAAAACCCCAAAATATCAAATTACCCACCACCGGATTTTCACTAAGCACATTCTTTCCGGTGACATTTCCTCTTACACTAGAATAGTTCATGGATAATAGCATTTATGCTTTTATTTTTTCAACTGTGTCACAAAGTCTGATGAGTTAGGGGTTTTATATATTGTGCTCTTATTATTTTATGGGTAGATAAAAAAATAGCTAGGGTTCATGTTTTTACATTAACAAACTACATTTATCTAAATCAAAAAAGAATCTACAGTGGACGTACTACCATCTTTCAACCAACCTACTGAAATGAATTTCTGAAAAAGTTACATACTTTTTGTTCCTAAAAAAGGGTAAATTTCTAATCTCTTTATGACTATATGAAAATAATTGTTTAAAAAGCACATTGTAAGTAAAGATGGTTACAAAAGTGCGTTTTTAAAAATTCACTGATACATAAAACCGACATTTAATCTCATGAATGCGTAAAGAGAATCAGATAGGAATAATAAAATAGCTAAATGCAGAGTTAAGATAGGCAGCCCATCTTCCTTACAAAAAAGAATATATGAAAAATTCTAAATCTGCATACACACATTTATTCTCCAAAGAAATACAACATTCCCACAGCAACTTAGCACATATTTTTTCCATCTGGCAAAAATGAACCTATAATCTCTTGGCATATGTCTGAAAAGGCTGAACATGGTATACAACCAATGCAAAAAAAGCAGCTTTATGTTTCTCTACCCTGAGAATCAAAATATTACCCATTCAGGAAAAAGAATCATTAATTTTGCAACTCAATTTTAAATTAAGCAGTCATACGCTTCTCCTTTAACATCTCTGGACTAAATTCATGCTAAACCCTCTTAACCCTCTTCATCAAACACTTCAATATACTTTTGTTGACAGCATTATTGAAATGCGGAACTCTAGTCTTACTCTGAGAAAATCAGTATCTCAATCTGACATTTTCTGAGAGACATCCAGCTACTGGATTAAGGTAACATGCACAATAAAGCTACTCTACATCTCTTCTCCTTTCACCACAGGTAGGCTCCCATTCTCACTAAGACTTTTATTCTCCTTCTGCTCATATCAATATAAAAAAATGAAGCATCAGTCCTAACTGCATTTGCATGGTTCCCACTGAATAATGTCAGGTTTAATTTACAGTATCAGACACCTTGCCGAAAGCTTCCAAACAACCTTCTAGGATATGCCACAACTGAAAACAATATGACAGGCTAGTTGAGCAGGCAGCATAAAACAGGAATTACTGTGGTCAACTGTGCACTGCAGCAAAACTGCAATTGCTACCTTAGTAACTCACAATGAATGCATACAGAAATTGTGCCAGGAACCTAAAAAGTAAACAAAATTTGCATCCACAAATCTGGATAGAACTCCAAATCATATAAAACGGCAAGCAAGTTTCAAAAATGCGTTCTTGCACAGGATTCAGTAGGTAAAAAGAGCATTATAAAACTTCATGACAAAACCTGCTGTAAAAGCTTTACCAGCAAGCGTGAAAATAAAAAGATACCATTTCTCTGGTATCCGTTAATGTCTGGGTCTAGCTTCTGCAACTCTGCCCAAAACACTGCCAATATGAGAAGAATGACAAACTGTGTGCTTTGTGAACAACAAACCTGTATGGCTGAGCAATCTGGCTCAAAAGTTCTACACTCTGAAATTCTGTTCACTGGGCATACCCTTTGAAATATATAAAGAGATAGTGACTCTAAAAAATACTTCCAGTATTACTGTTTAGAAAATGTACTGTTCAGGACAGGATTAAGGCAATTTACGGAGTTTGATTTATTCAGATTCCTTTTAAAAAAAAAAAAAAAAAAAAAAGACTCAACCTAAAAAAGAAACCAAATTCTAATACAAAATATACACAAACTGCAGACTTCTTTCATTTAGAATATATATTTACTTGAAGATATTTAAAGACATTTATTAAATTTTCAACAAAGAAAGAATGGCTATGAGGTAGCTGCAAATTTAAATTTAATTATTTGAATACTTAAAAAATATTTCTAATACAGTAACTGATATTCGTGTCCTAACCAAGTTCTGTAGTCTTTCCAATTTTTAAGTATTTCTCCTTCATAACTGTCAAGGAAACGGAAAAAGTTTCCTATTAAAATAGGAAAGAAGCCTATTTTTGACCTCCAAAGCATAATAACAGTAACTTCAGACTTTTACACATAACACACACAGTGGCATCCTCTGATTCATAGGAGACGGACCTGCCACATACTTACTACTTTTGCTCCTGTTGTAAGATTCAACCATTGATCAAAGACCTCTTGAAAAATTCCCAGGTCCATATAACAGGGAACTATTCACAGTTTTCTTCTAAATCTGTTAAGTCTGAAGTAGGAAAGGTTAAGTTTCTGAATACAGCTGTGAAGAAAAAGTAAGTTTCAACCAGAGACTTCTGCTCTCAGCTACTGAAACCAAAGATTCCTCCTCTCACTCCAAATTTCCTAGCTTAAAGTAACTGAAAACAGTATTTGCTCAACTGCTAAGCACAACAAAGTAGCTAAGATTTTCAAACCACAAAACCCTGACAAAAGGAACCTCGGCAACTTTCTCATGGGCCGTAGCTGAAACGCGCAGATATATTTGGCCTCTCTGCTCCCCCACATCCACTCCCAACATTTTGGGGGCTGTACCATATGTCAGCGATTCCACACGACACTGAACGGGAGGCTCTCTAACCTCTTCTACCCAAATACATAAAGAAGGGGGAACTTGAGCTACCAGGGAGCTGAGGCAAACTAACTTGCAGATTTCATTGTAAACTGTGATTATGTCCCTACATCCATCCAGTTTGTACTGAAGCATTGTTTTCACTGTATTAGGATTTCTCGCATCTAGATGCTTTGTCGCAGTACCTGATACTCATCCACACAAAAACATAGCAAAAGCTAGTCAAAACTGTATTCTAAGGGTCATGCTCTGCAATTCTCACCTCTCTGCTTCCAGCACTTCTCAAACTCCCTTTTAAATGGAGGGCCATTTTCAAATTACTAGCCATTAGAACATTACAAAAGATTTGTAACAGTGAAAGATTACACTGACAGTGCAATCAATCACATCCTCATACAGCCACATTAGGCACTCCCCACTTGTGAATAAACTCTTCTTGTATCATACTGAGGCACAGAAGCACCACTTCCAAATTTACAGTGGTAGAAGAGAAGCACTTCCCTGCTTCCCAAATACCAGTACAAACAGCAGGCTTTTGGAACCTGCTGAGCAGCGTGTCTGTAAACTGGTATTGGAAGATCAATCCTTGAAACTACTGTGAGGAAGAGCCATGCTCCTTTACATACTACCTATACGTCTATTGAGGTTTGCCAATCCAACAGAAAAACTCTGTTTCTCACTTCCTCCCTCAATATTGGAAGAACATAGAAAAGGTTAGTTATTTCTCCCTTTACTTCCCATGAGTATAAAAACCACAATGTAATCAATTAACTCTTTTTGTAAGTTTTTAAATATTTAGCTACTCAATGGTTGGCTGTTGTACACTGTCAGACCAGAGAGTTTCTGCAGCATGAGCCTGACTTACATTTCACAATGATGCCACAGAAAACATTTATTCAAGAAAGCCACTGGCAGTCCAGCAAGATAGGCATATTGCTGTTATTCACCAGAATCTTCTGCCTTTGTATCTGTATGACAAGGATGGCTATTTAACTTAGAGAACACATCAAAAGTAACTAAGTTTTTCAGTGATTACTCTGACCCATGCCTCTTGCCTTATTTGGATATTTTCACACACTTTCTAAACAGAAGTTATATACTGTTGAAAAGCTAAGTGTTGTGTTTGAAAAATCTGTTCCAACATCTTTGTATAGCCTCACTTTCCAAATACCATAAATGCCTAGAAATTTTCTTGCACAGTGCTGTTCCACACTACGCTGTAACACATACTTCCAAAACACACCACAAAACATTTAAACATACATCAAACTTAAAATTTTGACTTTACTCAATAAACATTTCTATTTAAACATACATACTTTAGAAATCTGGCACACCAAAATTGAACAGTGAGGTCATTCTACCAAGTGTCAAAAGGCGCCCAAAGTGCCTTTTCTCTGAGAAAAGGCATTTGAGGTAGAAGAAAGTATTGTAGCAATGTTATTTTGAGCTTGCCTTTTGACCTTGCTAAACACAGATCAACCAATTCCATCAGTACACCAAAATCTCAATAAGGAAGTAACATCTGAGAGTATCAGAAGATATCTTTTTGCATACTCTGTCCAGTTCCTCTGTATCTTGCTGCCAAAAACTAAGAACACTGGAAACTGTAAAGCACAGAGGCACCACATATAATATGCTTAATAACCCAAAGAAACACGTTAAGGAGTTTATGAAAGAAACTTCAAATGCTTTCAACTAGGAGTTAAAAACACGCAGCACCTTACCAACTAAAAGCTTAAGAACTGCTATGTACCCACAGCTTATTCGTACACAAAATAATTAAGCAGACTGTAAATCAATATCCCTCCTTCTCTACACAGAAAAATAAACACTTAAAATACTAAGTTAAAATACTGAGGTAAATAGCCAACTCTGACATACATTACAGACTAACTTATAACTACTAACTGAAAAAAAATGAAAAATCAACACATAGGATACATGTAAATATCCTTCCTCAAAGGGACATGCATGCAAGAAATCCACGTTTAGCTGAAATCATTAGTAGAACCCCAATCAGCTTTCATGAGGTTAGGAATAGTACACATCTGAGGACAAACACTATAGCCAACTTAAATTCAAACTCGGAAAGATTTTTTTTTTTCTTCTTCAAATTTCCAGTAATTTCAGATATGAAACTTCTACATCCTGAAATACATGCAGGACAACTTAATTCCCCATTTTAAACAGAAACTGCAATATGTCATGAAACAAATATATTTATTTAAAGTGTCAAGCCTAAGGCAAGCAAGAATTTGTTTAAATAGAATTAGTGTTTGCTAAATACATACACCACAGTAATAAATAAGTAAATAACATTATTCTGCTGACAGATGCATAGTTCAAATTAATATATTTTAAAATCCTTTTAATAAACAGAAAAGCACAATTTAAATTAATAATGTCACCATGTAGATTAATTAAGTTTGCTTTCAATTACCATTTATCAAGGTACATGTTTGATAAATCACAGTACAAAACAAAGTCAACCACTACTGAAATCTCTTGCCCGTGTGAAAGACAAAAAAAAAAACACAAAGAAGTTTCATGCTTTGCAGACAAAATACACACGCATGCCAGTAAGAATTTCACTGCATCTCCCAGCCCAGCCAGATGCAGGATTCTCAGATCATCATTCTCTGCCTATTACAGCTACTAAGGATTGTATTCTTGAATAAAAATAAGTCCAGTTTGACCAATTCAGAAGAGACATGCTTCATAAATATTAACTATTCTGGACCACTTTTCACGAAGTAACAAAGAACATTATCACCTATTTGGCAGGATAATAGAAAAGTCTAGATTGGAAGAAATCTCTAGAGATCGCCTAGTCCAAAACTCTGCCAAATGCACAGACCTAGATTAGGTTACTCAGGGTCATCTCAAGTCTGTAATACTGCTGGCATGGTAAATTCCAGCATTTCTTTGTGGAATCCATTTCTATGTTTAATTCTTAATTAATTTCATTATAACTAAGAATATATTTGTTTTTTTCTGGAGGCAATTCTCTGAAAGCAACTTGTGCCCACTATCTCTTCTTCTGTCACTGTATACATGCTTGAAAACAGAGTACTTTTCTACCTAGAAAAACCAGTTATCCCTCCTCCCTCAGCAATCTCAAACCCTCTAATCACCTTCAGCTGGCCTAGTAATTGCTGACTAGAGTAAGCACATGCTTTGATCTTCTGATGGTTCTCTTCCTTGAGAAGTACAGGACACTATTTGCCTCCTTTACTGCCACAGTACACTGCTAACTCATGTTCAGCTTGCTGTCCCCCTAAACCCTCAGGTCATCTGCTGTGGAGCTATACTCCATCCAGTCAGCTCCACCCTGCTCTGCTGAAGATTTTTCCATTCCAGGTGCACGACTTCATACTTATCTTTGTTAAACTTCATGCAATTTCTGTTGGCCCAATTTTCCAGCCAGTCAAGGACCCTCTGAATGGTGGCTTCTCCTTCCCACACACTTAACTCTCCTTCCACTTTGAAGCCATCTGCAAACTTAGTGAGGGTTCAGTCCTATCTTTAGAATATTTACAAAGACACAGCACTACCCAGATCCAGCACTGACCCTCAAGGACTCCACTTATAACCAGCTGAGAGTTTGGCTTTAAGGCATTAAGATTACATCATCCTTCGATCTTGGCAGGTGAGCCTCTTTTCACAATCTGTACGTCCAGACTGTATCTAACCAGCTTGTCTACAGGGATGCTAGGGGAGAGTATGTCAAATGCTTTGTTAAAGTCAAAGTAGACAGTATATATCTTTTCTCTCATCCACTGAGTAGTTTCATCACAGAAAGCAATCAGTTTGGTAAGACAATCTACCCTTGGTAAATTGTAAGTTGGGTTTTCCCAGCCACTTGTTTTTCATGTGCCTGAAACAACCTCTGCAAAGACTTGTTCCATAAATTCCCCAGAGACTGAAGTGAGACTGACTGGTCAGTAGTTTCACAAATTTTCCTTTTTGCAGACCGGTGAAATATTGTCCTCTTTCAGTCACTTTTCAATGACCTTTCAGATAATGACAGATGGTGGCTTTCCAGTACCAACGCCCCTGCAGTGAGCAAGGGTATCTTCAACTAAATCAGGTTGCTCAGAACCACATCCAGCCTTGAATGTCTCTAGGGATGGGACATCCACTACTTCTCTGGGCAACCTGTGAGAGTATTTTACCACCTTCACTGTAAAGAATCTTTTCCTCACATCCAGCCTAAATATTCCCTCTTTCAGTTTAAAACCACCACCCCCTGTCCTACTGCAATAGGTCCTCATGGAAAGTCTCTCCCCATCTTTCGTACAGTCCCCCTTCAAGAACTGAAAGGCTGCAGTAAAATTTCCCCGGACTCTTCTCTTTTCCAGGCTGAACAATCCCAACTCTCTCAGCCTTTCCTCACATGAGAGGCACTCCATCACTCTGATGGCTTTTGTGACCCTCCTCTGGACCCTCCCTAATGCCTTTCCTGTACTGAGGACTCCAGAGCTGGATGTCGTACTGCAGGTGGGGTCTCGCCAGGGCAGAGCAGAGGTGAGAATGACCTCCCCTGACCTATTGGCCACATTACTTTGGATACAGCCCAGCATACAGTTAGCTTTCAGGAATGTAAGAGAACATGTCCAATCTTCGATCCACCAGCACCTCTAAGTCCTTCTCCTCTGGTGTACTCTCAGTCCCTTAACACCCAGCCTGTACTGAAACTGGGGGTTGCCCTGACCAAGGTGCAGGATCCTTCATTTGGCCCCGATGAATCTCATGGAGTTCACATGAGCCCACCTCTCAAGCGTGTCCAGGTCCCTCTGGATGGCATCCCAACTCTCGGGCATGTCAACGGTACCACTCAGCCTGGTGTCATCTGCAAACTTGCTGACAGCACACTCAGTCCCACTATGTCACTCAATCCCACTATGTCGCTATGCCCGCTATCCACCCAATCCTGCTATGTCACTGATAAAGATGTAAACACACTGGTCCCAATTCAGACCCGAGGGACGCCACTTGTGCTCATCCCGACACTGAGAACATATTCTTACGTAAAAGGGAATGGAGTACTCCAAAAGTTGTAAGTATTCAGAATTCAATTTTTCAGATGCAGAAAATTCTTAGAAAGTCTACACACTGTCAAGGTCTTGAAAGATCTGAAATTAATGTAAGTGAGAGTACATACATGCTCATGATCATTAGGAAGAAAATTCAGTATGTAATGTATGAGGAACCAAAAAAGGAAACCGAATGCACTACCACGGGGCTTGGGCTTAAGAGTAAATCAATAATATACATAGGAGCTGGTTCTGAAACTCCAAACAGCTATAAGCAAACAGTCACTGGCTAAAAAACAGACCCTGCCCTTAACACTTATCCAACCGGGGTGTCTCCCTGTCTTTGTATGGTTGCACAAACATATTAAGGAGGTTACGACGTATTTTTCATAATTGCCTGTTAAATAACATTTTATTTACGAAACTAGTTCACAACATATGGTCATCACAGGGTTTTTAAAGCAGCAGACTTCATAATTCACCTTTCCTAACTTAAGAGTTAACTGTTCTACTAATCATTTGCTTTACTGAGCAACAGCCATAAATCCTACTGCACGCCAGTACAGACACAAATTTTTGCACACACCACCTGAACTGAGTACCAGATAAAACGTAACTTTGATTAAAAGTATGCTAAATTTCAAAACAAACTGAGCAGGATGCTGGCTGCAGTCATTTTAGTAAAGGGAAAAAAAGTCTGACAGGAGGGATGCTGTGCATGTTTCTACATAAGGAAGACATTTAAATAAAATTACACTTCTTTATGCAATACTTTGAATTCCTGAAACTCTCTAAATGTGGATATATGATTTTTAAAGTAAAATCTGATATTGATATTCTTCCATGTAAGATTTGCTGTCATGATTTAACAGCATGGCTTGGATATCTGCACCTCTTGCACATATCCTCTCCGAGTCAGAGAGAAGCTCCTGAAAATCATCCAACTACAAAGAACAAACAAAATGTCTACAATTCCTATATAACTGAGCCTTTGGCAGGATGCCAGTCCTGAGCATTCCCTCTGGAAAAATAGCAGTCTTGTAGCTCCACTGCTATAAGTTATCTCATATCTTGCAATAAGTTATGCCCAGGTCAGCAGATTCAAAGCACTAGCTGCTAAACCAGCTGCCAAAAATGGATTATTTCAGAAAGTACAACTTTTGGAGATTTTTACTTTTTTTTTTTTTTTCTGTTACGCTTTTGAATCCCAAGCTTTTCTTAAAAGGCCAAGGTGCTAATTCAGTTTTCCTCCTCAAACACAGGAATCCTAAATATAAATGATCCTAATTTTACATACAAATGTTCTACAATCCCTTTTCAATGCCTATGCAAATTCAAACCAGATATAGATCAAAGTCAGCTGGCTTTTTTTCCATCCTCTCTGTCCAGCTCTAAATTTAGAAGCACCCAGCAACATTTATCCTGTTAAACTTTTCTGCCTCAATAAAGGCAGCTTATACCTCGCATGCCATTCCTGAATTCATCTTCCTTTGCAGAAAGGGACAAAAAAATAATTATTATAAGGATCTTAATCTTACATCATTAAAAAAAAAAGAAAAAAAGCCAATTTTCTTCCAAACACTGACCAGTTTTCTTTATGACAACTTCGATCGTCCAACAGTTGCCACAGTCACTCCCTAATCGCTAGTATTCTCTTACAGAGCCAAAACATTGCATAACTATCACAACAGGGCTTCCTGTCGTTTCCCCCATGGTCCATGAAAGAGACAAGTACTGGCTGGTAGAAAGAGACAAGAACAGGACAGCTACCTCTTTCCAAACAGCATGTTAAGTCAATATTTGATTCTGTGCTATGCCTCACTTTTGGTGACCTATGTAAGGCTAACAGTTCAGGACAAGCAGAAGACAGGCACGTAGGAGGCATCACCCCTTGATTCTCAGAAAGATACAAAAGGAGAAGATAGTGGTGGCAGCAGTGAAGGTCACCCAGTAAGCGGCTAGGAACCACAATCACAGACCTCTAGTGTGATCAAATCATGACAGACCTGTTCATCCCATGTTCAAATGGTCTCTCATACAACAGCCCAGCTACTTCAATATGGAAAGACCATGAATATCCACCTCACATCATGGCCATGATAAATTTCAGCATTTAATAAAAACAATGTGTGTTGCAATTATTCAATAGAGAACTTAAAGCTTTTTTTTTAAAAAAAAAAAAAAGAAAAGGTAAAGCTTCTTCCTTTACCACTTGTATTGCTACTTCCACAATAAGCATTACAGACATACTTCTTTAATTCAGTCATTCTGGTAGTCTGAAAACACAACTACCCAACTTCCCCAAACCACTTTTCACTTACAACCTTCGCTAATAGAACTTCTCTATTGTGCCTACAACATGATGTGCACTTACTTTCTGGTAATGAAACATAACTGAATTCTTATACAGAATAAGGAAGTTCAAATGAGACAACCATGAAAGCTTCACTTTTTTACCATGCTATTTAGCTCCACACTAATGGTGGAATCATTAATTCTGATTTCTATTTATTTTGCATCTTCCATAAGAAAAATCCTCTGAAGAGATCAGCACCAGAGTTCATGGGCTTTAAACAATGAACTCAATAGAATAAGAATGTATGGCTGTTTTAACACCACTACTATTTAAAAATACCATTAAAAAAAAAAAAACCACATCTCAATTGTATTAATTGCAAGGGCTTTCCTATGAGTCTGCTAGTACAAGCTATTTGCCAGACAAGTGACACAATTTTCTTTCTTCTCATTAATAAGCAAGCATTCCTAAACTTCTTAGTGCTAAGATTCTTCATCCTTCTTCTTTAAATGAATAGTGATATTTAGGCTGAACACAATAAGCAGTACATCCAAAATTTTGAGCAACCTGCTGTTTATTTCACTTTGATTTCTAGTAAATTAATCAGAAAAGGACATCTTCATCCCACTATTACAGATGACTGACTCAAATCTTTTGCATATACCATATATTTAACTACTGCACATATGCCTTTTTAAATGTTACAAGGAATTGAAAATGCAGGGTTTATCTGTTTTGATTAGTAATAATTACAAAAATAGTTTATCAGCACACCCAGTTTTATGATCCAAAAATAGAAAAGGAGGAAGTGTGCTAAAAAAGTAGTAAAAAAGAGAAAGTCAGAATCTCTTCTAAAGAAGTCCTAAAGTCAGTTTTAGGCATAAATTCTACTAAAGAAGGGAGGAGTTCTTCCTGAGAAAAAGCATGGTTTGAACTGTGCTATCACTTGAATATAGATGACGGCATGGCTGAAAGCCGTTTTCTTCATTACGTTCTATCCCATCCCCTGGTCTGAAAGGCATCACCCAGAATCTCTTTAGCTGCCTTTTGGTTGGTTGTTTGCTTATTTCTTTTTTATAGTGATCACTACTAGCAACACTGGCATATTAGTTGGATACTTTCAGCCGATCAAGATTCAATGACACTATGTACCAAATGATAATTCCAGTGGGACATTTAAAGAAGCAGGTAAATAATACATGTAATACATTAAAATAAACACACCTTGTGAAGAGCATCTGCAACAATAATCATGACTCACAGTTATAAGATGATCATCCTCTGCTTACAGCAGGCTGAAAACAAAACTGATGTAAGACCTGAAGTAATGGCCTTAGAAAGCATAGATGAGGTAACTGTTGAGTTTGACTGGGAACCTTTTCAAGCTATAATAGGTGAGAAGAACAAGGACTTTCATGAGAAATCTCTAACCTTGAAGACTTTTCTTCTGTTTTAAGATCTAGAGGTCAGCTCTGGCCACTTTAAGTCTATTTGAAAAGCTTTAAATCTTGAACTCAAAATCCAAAATACATTAAAACAGGTAGCATACCTGCACAAACATCTCTGGCCCATATTAATACTGAGGCAGCACTCAAGGCCAAAGTTTTGCCATTCCACACAGTACTTTGTGAAAGTAAGGACTAGTAAGCATTCGAGCCATGAGCACGGAGCATGTCTTAATTAGGCTTTGTTCATACAAAAGTCAGATAGGAAAACAGCAGCTGCAATTCTATTTCTCACAAACATCAAATGAAGCAGCTCAGAAGTACTTCCCCTTATTCCCAGTGCCCCCAAAGGCTTCAAACTGCCTCAGAAAAATAAATGAAAGTGCTTCCAAATAGAAATACTTCCCATCCATTGAGCATATTTTCAGTACCGATGTCGCAAACTCAACTCTATTTTTTAAGTATTTGCTATTTTAAAATACTTCAGAGATACTTGATCTCTTCTATTTTTAAAAGACGGTCCAATAGACTTGTCAGCAAATTACTGCAGAGACAGAAAAGTAAAGGAAAGGAGATCCAACACTGGAATATCACCTGCCATCTGGAGGGGCTTAGCAAATTACATATATTGATAGTACTTGAGTCCAGAGCTCAATCACTTATAAACAATGTCCATTCACATGCAGACAGCAAGTTCCAGCTGGTGACAGAACTCCACAAAGAAATGCTAAAATACCAACAATAGCATATTTTAAACCTAAATTTCTTATATCCTACAAAACCTTACTGCTTCACTATTAACTAGAGACATCAAGTTGGAAAATACTTCTGGACACTGTTGACAACTACATATCTGCACCTTTGTATCATTAAATAGCTTTTGGGGGACTGTATTTTGACTAAAATAGGCAGGATCTAACTGAGAGTCACGGCATCTCTTTTAGATTTCTTTTGGAGTAAGACAATAAAGTGTTGTCTGATCTGTATAAACAGACATATATGTATATTTATATTTATTAAAACATACATATGGGATCACCATTTAAGTAAGAAAAAAAAAGTAAAAATTCTACAAGGAGAAATTTATCTACAGAAAAAATCTCAGAATTTCTTAATTTTTCATATTACCTATATTACTCTTCCAAAGGAAAACATTTTGAAAAGTACAAATGCCCACTGACTGCATATAAAAAACCTAAACAACATACAAATCATACCATTTTCACTATAGTCAGAGCTCCACCTTTTCTTACATCAATGCATGAATGTATTGTAATTGTAAATATATAAGCAACTCTATGCAACATTAATATGGATTATTTTGTTCTTCTCTAGCTTTAAACAGCTACAAATTCAATCTAGATGCTGGATATCTTTTACTGCAGTATACCTACAAGGAAGGTGTCACTGAAGGAAACCAGTGTAAGTAGCAGGCAAAGACAAGAGAAGGGAAAGTTAAAAAAAAAATAATATACATATATATAAATAATCACTGAATTTTTTCTTCGTATTTGTGGCAATTTGCACACACACATAAATAGTTGCATTGTGTGTTGCTCTATGGCATTTATAGAAGGAAGGAAGAAGATATGAAAGTAACTGTTGTAAATATTGTTAAGATGAAAATGCCATAGATTCATATATGTCTAAATACTTCAGCTACATGATCATTCTATTCTTTTCAAGTGGAAAATAATTCTTTACCATGCAATAACTATTTTTGCCATGTGTTGCGCACATGTATTCTATTTCCAGCACACATTACCACCAAGCACATGAGATCAGATTATTTTTTGTCAGAACGTTTTCTCAGCTAAGGATATAAATGGCAAAGCAGGCTCAGTTCCCTCACCAATAAAGAAACCAGGTGCCATAGGCACTTAGTACATCAGGGTAAAGGGTTAGCTAGCTAACCCACCTCAGAGAACTGTAAAGAAAACCAGCAGCCTTTCTTCATAAATCAAGATATCAAATACCCACAGATGTGACACAAATATATCAAATGGAGGTGACTACTAAATTTGGCTTAATTCTTATGGAAAAGACACGGACCTTGGACACCATAGTGGAAAGACAATGGTCAGATTTACATAACAGAAGTTAAAAGGAGTTAGGTTCAGCATCTGAGAACAAATGAACTTACCAATAATGCCCTGGGTAGCAAAGGCCTGGCCAAAAGTTATCCTTATGAATTCAGTATTAACAAGGCAAACTGATAACCTGCAGCTTTCTGTTAAAGTGCTCTTCACCTGGTTTTAGCCACTTTAAAACCACACATTTTTAACCATTTTGTATGAAGCATAGATGAGTTAGTGTAACTTCTGACTAAAAACGGATCCATATGCATGTCCTGAAATGGTAGCAAAAACTTTAACCAATGTCTGAAACTAAGTTTGCAGTTTTTCAGATGACGTAGGAGATTCTGTGACAGACATGGAATTTACATATAATAAAGACTTGATAGTTTTCTTTTAATCAGGATGCAAAGATTATTAAAATTGTGAGCACGGCATTAACTAAAATAGCAACATTCCATCATAATCATGCTCAAATGAGCTTGGTATCATGTTGGAGTCAACTACATTGCTCAACACTTCTAAAGATCCTCTTATCATCACCAAAACATGAACAACTTGGTATTACTAAAAGACAGAATTATGTCTAATAAAGTCCTCTGTGTTTAACATGCAATAAATAAAATTCTATTTCAAAATACGCAAAGCTGTCTTGGTCATCTAATATATATTTATCAGAGAAGTACAAGCAGCTTGGAAAGGTGGCTGAAGTTCCTGAACTGTCTTAATGCAGGTTAGGATACTAACCCATCTTTCAAGAAAGCCTAAAAGAAAATAAATGGTTTCACTCTTACATACAGAGAACTTTTTTTCAATCCCAAGATTTGAAATGAAAGACATAAGCAAAAGCACATTGGTGATGCAGGCCAATAGAAAAAGACAGCCAAACAGCATTCTCTAATTAAGGAATGTATCTCACACTGGTAATCTACAACTTCATTCCCTAAGGTGCTGCAATTAAAGACTCCCATAAATAACTGGAACCATCTTCAGGTAAAGCAGTGAGAATAACAATCCACATAAGGCACCTCTTAAAGTCTGTGCACACTGACAATCATGAAGGGCTAGAAGTACAGAAAGAATCTTTTCACAAAACCTATGTCTGTACCTGAAGAGTGCCTAAGATATTTTTGGATTAAAAATAGCTAAATGACACCCCCTAAATACTGAGGTTTTAGTTAGAATTTGCCACTGCAGTCTGAAAATAGAATGCATAAGAAGAATAACCTTCTAGGGCTGCAACACCTGCTGGAACAGGCTTAAAATTACTTCAAGCATCCCATCAGCAAAGCTAAAAAGAAGTACGGTAACAGTATAGCAGCATTGGTATTCATTACCATATAGGACGCTTTTGGAGCTCCCACAGCTAATTGATTTCATTGCCGTTCTCATACTAAACTAGAGTTTCGTAATGGGTTTGACTCTGGCTGGCAGGTAAGCCTGCCACTGTTACCTGCTCACTCCCCACCGACAGGAAAGAGAAGAGTAATGATACAGCAAAAAGCAAGAGAGGCGGGGAAACACCTCACGGTTGAGGATGTTTAATAAGTACGGGGGAAGAAAGCGATAAAACAAATGATGTAAAAGCAGTGACCCTCCATGAGCAGACCAATGGCTCACCAGGCTTAAGCAAGAGAAACAACTCCCCAGTTTCACTGCTGAGCCCAATGTTATTTGTTATGGAACATTTCCCTTGCTCAATTCGTATCAGCTGTGTGTCCCCCAGCCTCTTGCCCACCCTCAGGTCACTCACTAGCAGTGAGAAACAGCAGGGACTTTGATGCTTCATAAGCACTGCTCTGTGACAGCTGGTGTTTTACCAATGTTGTTTTGGTCAGCAATCTAACACAGCACTATCTGGGATGCTATAAAGAAAATTAACTCCATCCCAGCCATACCCAGTACAAGTTTTTAAGATAAAACTACTAGTACTCAAAGCCTTTGTTAACACATAGATCAACCACAAGTGAAACAAGTCAAAATACCTACAGAGAGCTACAGGAAGCTGGTAAGTACAAAGATATCAGAGGACCCACGTGAACTGCCTTGTGACTTCATAGAGCCTACAGATACCAGTGAAGACTGCACAGATATTCCTGTAGCTTTAGATATTAAATCAACATTTACCTATCTCTAATTTACTTGTGACATAGCCTACAGCTTGCTTAAAGATGACATATTATGCCAGATTAAGCAGTTTCCTGAATAGGAGAATCTCGAGCATGCTTTGATACACACAGAGATACCACTACATGTCTTGTAATGGTTATGCAAGTTTCCAGTTAAGTCTTTTTTACTACAGTCAAGTCCATCTGCACATTTCTATATTACATATGTAGGCAATTACCAAAATTTTTTCCATGGTGCCATGTACGTTGACAGTCATCTAATTACAAGCTTCAGTAACACAGGATAGTACTATTTAAAAAAAAAAATAGTTTCAATGCATTTAAGCAAGTAGCTGTACACAAAGCTCAACACAACTCCAAAGCAGTGCCACAAGGACAAATTCCAAAAGCCAAATTCAACAAACACATGAAACACATGAAGTCATCTACACATATAACCTAGAAAAGGTGCGTTTATATAAACCTGATGAAAATACTATAAAATATATTTTTAAAGAAAATATAATGCATTGCAAGTGGCAGCAGATACATACCATAGCTATTGGAGATCTATCTCCAATTCATACAAGCAGCAATAAGCCTGTTACATCATCAAAGGCATCTGTAGATCAAACCTTAGAGAAGCATATTAAAAAAAAAATGACAATACAGAGCAAAACTACTTCCGATTAGCCTTTAGATATTGAAATGAAAAAAAAAAAAGAGAGATACTGCATAACCAGAAAGCAGAGCCTCTTTATAGGAGTAAGTGGGAAAACAAACTGTCCAACTACCTAAGGACATCCAATGCATAACATAGTTTTCCCAATATAAAATGTTCTGAATCCATCTGGTATCTTTTCCATTTTAATTTAGTCTATTCTGGTAAAATCCACTCCAGAAAAGACTTCACTATTTGAAAATTCATTACAGCACTTTAAGTAAGCCCTCCCTCTCTATGCACATTTCATTATTCCAGGTACCCAAGAGAGGTGCCTTTCACTGCTTCATAATCATGTTTACAAGACATCACTTTCATTTAAATTCTGGGACACACTTGAAGAAATGTCTCCACAGCTTCTGCTTGTGTCAGGTTTGCAAACCAAGTCACTACAAATTCTTACTCAGGAGATTTGGGTATCATTTCCATAACTAATCAAAAGATCCTGGGCATTGTGTCAGTTTCAAACGTCTCACAAAGCTGCAGTTCTCCAGCTGTTAAGGATCCTATTTAGTTTGCTTATTTGTGAGCTATATGGTTGCATTTATTCTCATTTAAAGAAACGACAAACATTTGCTTATAGAAGACTCAGCTTTAAAGTTACGCTCAAAACTCTCTATTTTCCATTTAAAAAGCAAGCTGCACTTCCATATTTTTAATGAACTTCGTATGTACTAGCTGGAGGAAGGGAACTCAAAATGGTCAAGTTCATCACAGAATCACAGAATGGTTTGGGTTGGAAGTGACCTTAAAGATTACCTGGTCCCAACCCACCTTCCACTAGACCAGGTCGCTCAAAGCCCCAAGCAACCTCGCATTGACACTTCCAGGGATGGGGCATTTGTCTCCCTAGGTTTTCTGTACAACTACTCAAAAAAGAAGACGCCCTGGAGTATAACTCTGACTGCCACACACAGAATCCAAACAAATAAATTTGTCTTTTCACTAGTATATTTATGCTTTGTGACTACTTCTCCAGAACATAACAAAAAAATATTTCATACCTAATATTTCAATTTATTAGTTTCAGGCATGCTAAGTTGATCATTTTTTCACATTTTAAGATAATTTAAGGGCTTAAGGAAAGTCATCCTTGTTTCCTACTACCTTCCACCAGTTAAACTAAAGAACTGACCAAATGCTGTTCTCTCAGAAATACATTTTGCACCTAGGATTTAGTATTTTTAGGTTATTTCCAATGAAAAAAAAATTCAAAAAAATGCCACATCCATTGTGTGCATTTGTTCTAATGGGTTAAAAGCCTCAGACAATTTATTACATTATATAAACAGAGTAATATTTTTTTTCATCAATTAAAATTTACAACCTCACTATGTTCTCCAGCAGTCAAAGATACACTTTAATTCTGCTCTTACACTTTCCACCTGAATGACACCAAGAATGGTACAGCACTTTGTGTTGGTTTGTATTACAAAGTCCTGCCTTAGGTAACTCTTACACTGCTAAGGCACTAGCTTGATCATTCCTGTTAAGCCACTGTCCACAAAAACATTGCTTCTACTTGGCAAGAATTACCACATAACTAGAGGACCAATTCAGACAGACGTGAGGTTTTAGGTAAATCTTACGTTAATAACAGAGATTTCAATTCCAAGATGGCTTCCATTCTGATGAGGAAGGAGAATAATGCTTATATTATTAAGAGAAGCTGATCCTTTACATTTACATTTTTTAAACAATATCACAAGCCATACAAGAGAAGGAATGGTCAGATGTTCTGTTTCATCAGCTTGAAAAGGCAAATCTCAAAACTATACCAATCAGGGAAAATACTGCTAAAAAGATGGCTCTGTAGCTGGCTTTTCTAATTTCACTAATGGCCTGATAGTTCAATTTGTTACTCATCAGCTTTGTGCTCACAAGTCACAGTGCGCTACAGTTTACAGCTCATTCAAGACCAAAAAAGGAAGAAAAAATGCATGGAAATATCTAGCATCCCAGCTGAACACAACCATTTACCAAAAAACTTTTAAGTTTTATGCTGTGGCAATATTAGCTATGAATAAAGTTGTCTTCACTTCCACTAAAGCCCTTGAAAAACAGGAGAAAAGTACACTGTGGTTGAAAGTAGTTTCAATTCAAATAATCTTCAAACAGTGAAGAATGGTCTCTCTTAGACAGAAATACAATGTTTTTATTAATTGCTCCTGGCACTGAATAAGTAACTAAACTAAAGCTATCATTACAGAACTTAAAAACTAGAGGAAACAGACACACAATATTTAGAATCATGGAATCATAGAATAGTTTGGGTTGGAAAGGACCTTAAGATCATCAACTTCCAATCCCCCTGCCATGCGCAGGGTCACCTCCCACTAAACCATGCCACCGAAGGCTCTGTCCAACCCGGCCTTGAACACTGCCAGGGATGGAGCATTCACAACTTCCCTGGGCAACCCATTCCAGTGCCTCACCACCCTCACAGTAAAGAACTTCTTCCTCATAGCCAACCTAAACTTCCCCTGTTTAAGTTTGAACCCATTACCCCTTGTCCTGTCACTACAGTCTCTAATGAAGAGTCCCTCCCCAGCATACTTATAGGACCCCTTCAGATACTGGAAGGCTGCTAGGAAGCCTTCATGCAGCCTTCCCTTCTTCAGATTGAAGTCGCAACTTTCTCACCCTATCTTCATACGGGGGGTGCTCCAGTCCCCTGATCATCCTCGTGGCCCTCCTTTGGACTTGTTCCAACAGTTCCATGTCTTTTTTATCTTGAGGACACCAGAACTGCACACAATACTCCAAGTGAGGTCTCACGAGAGCAGAGTAGAGGGGCAGGATCACCTCCTTCGACCCGCTGGTCACGCGTCTTTGGATAAAACAGCCCAGGATACGGTTGGCTTTCCGGACTGCAAGCGCACACTGCAGGCTCATGTTCATTTTTCCATCAACTGACACCTCCAAGTCCTTCTCCGC
Source organism: Psilopsiagon aurifrons (assembly GCA_025447955.1). Classification (NCBI taxonomy): domain Eukaryota; kingdom Metazoa; phylum Chordata; class Aves; order Psittaciformes; family Psittacidae; genus Psilopsiagon; species Psilopsiagon aurifrons. The sequence goes on from JAOEHY010051977.1 coordinate 32,371, forward strand.
AGGGCTGTCTGAATCTCTTCTCTGCCCAACCTGTAGCTATGCCTGGGATTGCTCTGACTCAGGTGTAGGACCTTGTGCTTGTCATGGTTAAACTTCATCAGGTTGGCATCAGCCCACCTCACAAGCATGTCAAGGTCCCTTTGGATGGCATTCCTTCTTTCCAGCGTTCTCAACCGAACCACCCAGCTTGGTGCCACCGGCAAACTTGCTGAGGGCGCACTCAATTCTACTGCCATGTCACCGACAGAGATGTTGAACAAGACTAGTCCTGACACTGATCCCAGAGGGACACCACTCATTACTGGTTATTTCATACACAACTGCTTAGAGCACACAATATAAGAAGAGACATCTAAACAGATGTCCTGCACAAGCCTGATGAAAAGAATCTTGCATCTTAAGTAAGGGATAGAAAAAAGAACCAAGCAGCTACAGATTTGTGTTTTCTTTTGAAGCTAACTCACTTTAGAATCTGTAATTAGTACAGTACTAATTACACAGTACTGGTCACTACTCCCTCAACTGGAGAGAAAGCTTTCTGACTACTTTTATCTAGCCCATTTTTTAAGCAAGTTCATCTATGACTTCATATGACATGTCCAACCACAATTTCATAGTTCCTCGAGTTCCCCCTTAACTTTGGGTAGCTGCCAGGTGCCCACCATACCACGCTCTCAGGTCTCCTCAATAAGATGGGGGATAAAATAAAATAAAAAGCTTGCAGGTTGAAATAAGCACAGGGAGATCACTCACTAATTACCACAGTGGGCAAAATAGGCTCAACTTAGAAAAGACAGATTTAACTTACTGCCAATTTGAATTGGATAGTGAGAAACACACAAAACCAAATAAATCTAAAAACATCTTCCCCCACCCTTCCTTCTTTCCTGGCTCAACTTCACTACTAACTCTTCTACCTCTTTCACCACTGCTGAGCAGTGCCAGCAGGATGGGGAATGGGGGGTGCAGTAAGACCATAACATTTTTCTGCCACTCCTGCCTTCTCATGTTTTTCCCCATCTCCAGAACAAGGTCCCTTCCATGGGACAGAGCTCTTCATGAACTGCTCTAACATGGGTGCCTACCCATGCGCCACATTTCCTCAAGAAATCCTTCAGCATAGGTTTTCATGGAGTGCAGTCCTTCAGGACCACACTGCTCCAGTGTGGGTCACCCCCCTTGGGTCATGCCTGCCAGAAAATCCGTTCCTGCATAGGCTACTCTCCACAAGCCTGTCATAGCTCTTGCCAGGAACCTGCTCTTGAGAGAGCTCTTCATGGGTTGAAGCTTACTTTAGGGCATGTCCCCTTGCTCTGGCAGGGGTTCTTCACAGGCTGCAGGAGAATATCTGCTCCATCGTGGACCTCCACAGGCTACAGGGGAACAGCCTGCCTCATCACAGGCTGCAGACCATGGGCTGCAGGAGAATGAGTTCAGCATGTTCTCTGCCCTTGCACTTAAGGCACCTCCTCTCCTTCCTTCTTGACTTTGGCGCCTGTAGTGTTGTATCTCTCATTTTTTTCCACTCCTCTCTCTCAAAGATGCTGCACATGGTTTTTACTACTTCTTAAATATGTTCCTGCAGAGGTGCTACCAGCACCACTGACAGGCTCAGCTTTGGGAAACCATGGGTGCATTCTGGAGCTGGCTGGAGCTCATGGTGTCCAACACAGGAACATCTCCTGGTCTCTCCTCAAAGAGACTACACCCCTGCCACAAAAACCTTGCCATGTAAACCCAATATAGTTGTTTAAAAATTCTATTGCCAACTACAGAGTAACTTTAAGAAAACTGAATACTACATATATATATGTATATAAATAACAAAAAACACCAAAACTTTCCTATACAAGTCATTGTAATTACCAATGAGAAGGCAAATAAGTGATTCTTAGCTGAAAGTTTCATTGCTGATGAGAGCTGATTTAAAGACTGTACTATCCTGACAGTTTCCCCAACTTCCTACCCCTCTCCATGTGCCTGTCTCCTCAACAAGAATGGATCACTCTTTTGGAGATAAAGAAAACAAATATAGCTAAATTCTCACGTTCTTTCTGAAAAACTTTCTGGAAACCTCCCATTTGTATTTCTTCTGCAACTAGAAGACATATGTTTATTTATTTCTTTTTGCTGCATCAACTAGTCATGCAGCTATCTACTGTGCCGCCATGTGCTGCTCTAACTACAGGCAATTTTTATTCGATCATCTTCAGTACCTTGTTCTACAATTAGTCACAAGGTAAACACCGGCAGGATAACATACACAAAGATCACCCTGAACTCATACAAACTACATTCTGATATTAGAATCAAGTAAGTGATCAATTAGGAACGCAGCAGCTCTGCCACACATAAAGCCAAGAACTAAAGTTTGTTTCAGCTGAGCTTTTCTAGCATTCAAAAATCCACAGTCCTTCCAATTTCTTCTGAAGTTCAGCATTTCCCCTTCAAGGTAAAATGCAGAGGAGCACTTGGACTTATCTGAGATACTTCCAAAAGAAAGCCATTTAAACCAGTTTTTCTTATTGGCATATTTTTCGGCAATGACTAGGAGATCAAACCACAGTCCTAACTGCATTCTTTATGGTTCAGGTGTTCAGAATAAAAAATCATGATGGCTATTAGCTCTTTCAGAAAAACAACATTAGAAACAAAATTAGTAAGTGTAATTAAGTGATGTTGGACAAATGCAAGCCATAGACTCGAAACTGAAGAGATTACTGTGCACACACACACTGAAGACGGCTGCCACGTGGCTGCCAACCTGCCAGATGTCACACAACTCATATTGTTCTAGGGGAACTACAACTGTCATTGAGTTTAGCAGTCTACCAGCAGCTAGCATCAGTGTGAATCTGAACCTTCATTAAAGTCTGGAATTAAAAAAAAGGAAAGAACCTAGCTAATGTCTACTGCTAAAATCATTTATTTTGGAGAATGAAATGTATGTACAGCAAGAAAAATACCTGGAAGACACCAGAATATTTTCATGTGTGATCTAAACAGAGAAGGGAACAGTGGAGTAACGTATTAACTCTCTTCTCAGGTTCTGTGCAGGACCTGGAATCTGGAGGACCAAAATATGCCATGGAAATATATACCCTCTCTCCTTGCTTGCTTAACAGAGACTGGAGAGAAAAAGAAGACTACACCCACAGTAATACTTCCCTAGTACTCTTGATAGTTCTACAAAAATAAGAGTAGGTCAAGTATTTGAGAGCTATTATGAAACTCCTCTCCTCCTCCATATGAAAACCTCATAAGTGAAAAAGCCTTCAAGGTTCTGCTGTGGCAGGCCTGTCTCCTTCATAAACGTCTGCCAGATAAACTACACCAGTTGGAAATGGCAGCTGGGAACCACACACCATACAGCCAGTTCAGCTGCGCTGGAAACAAAATTCTGATTTAGACAAATTATGCCAACAGGAAAAACATTTGTGTTGGCTTTACTCACATCACAGACCCAAAGATGAATTTTTGCTGGCGGAAAGATTACTTCTGCTTTTCCGAGAGGGAGCTTTATTGCCCAAGCTGCAGTGACTTTTAGGTCAAAGAGGTTTGAAAAGTTCCAACACCTAAATTTTTCAAATTTTCTTGGAAGCCGATTACTACAAAACGTAAGTTAACTGTCCATATTCTGATACATTCCAAAGATTTCTGAAATAAGATCTCCAAAGAACAACATTTTTTCAAATCTGCCAACTAAAAATTGTCCCAAAGCTCTCTTTGGTTTTGCAAAAGTTTGGTTTATGCACAAATATACAAAGAAAATAACTCATCAATCTCACAACCTCTATTTCAGTTACTGCAGTTCCCTTTGAAGAAGTAATACTGAAGTGACTGTTCTTAACAATTATACTCTAAACACAGTCACCAAAATATCTCAAGAAGTAGGAGGCTCTTGCCCCTAAAAGCTCTCCTTTTAACTCTTCCATGCAAAAAGAAACCCAGAAGTGATCTGTTCCTCTAGGGAACTACAGCATTTCATTCTCCTTCCATCAGAGATGGCAGAATTTTTCCGAGTATCAGCAGAGGGTAGATGGATGCATGGAGACTCATGACTCACGGAAGGACTTTTGGGAAAAGAAACTACCTATGATTGGACAGGGATGACCACAGTTAAGCAACTCCCCTGGCTGACCAGTCACTAAGGAAGGAAAATAAAACAGTAACTACTGTAAACTGTATACAGTAGCATGCGGTTTTATTTATTAGTTTGAGCTAACAGACCAGCGGACTATGAGCCAATGAGCTATTGCCTGAAACAAATACATGAGGAATAATTTTTTTAAAATGCATACAAGTGCCTTCTTGACAGGGCACGCAAAGAGGGCTGGAGGAACATGACAGTCCTATGGGAAACAGTAGTACAAGAAACAGCAAGAGAAAAGGAAGAATTAACAGAATATAAAAGGAGTCTGTTTCTTTAATTACTCTAACCCCCAACAAAAAAACTGTTTAAAAAGAATAATATCTTACCCCAAATATCCATAGTTTGCAATTGCAAAATTGATCACTACTTCATGTGAACAAACACAGAAACAAAGAGGGTAGGAGAAGACCCGGAATCATGCAGAAGGGTTCAGTTTGCCAAAACATTTCCAAATGCAAAATTCAACAATAATTAGAAGTCGCATAAATATTATTTTGCCTTCTATTCAAAGGCTTAGGAAGCTGAACAACAAAAGCTTTAAGGTGCAATATTAGGTTGTTCAATTCACTGGACTACAAATATTATTGAACACCACCTAAAAACCAAAAAGTTGCTCTGGAAACCTGACTCATCCTATGCAGAGACTGTACCTCCCTCAAGGATGGAACACTGACAGGAAACAGACTAGTACAGACTCACCTGCCTTTGCTGTAGGACTGGGCAGGTGCACAGCATAGACTTACACAGGCCAGGCCTGAGTGCGTATGTTCACTCCAGAAATGTCAGTATTCTATTTATCTGGTTTTAGACGGAGAAAGAAAGGGGCTAAAAAGTGACTCAGAACCAGAGCACTTCTCATGTTAGCATAAGGTGGCCTCATAGACATCATGCATCCTTAACCCCAGCCAAGCTTTTCTTTGACCTCTGGGTGTCCCTTTTGATCAGCACTAGAGCATTCATGAAGAACTTTCTGTATCCAGGGATGCATAGCGCATAAGAAAGAACCAAGACAATAGTGAAAAGATTCAAAGCAAATCTTTATGCAGAAATGAAATTATATGCCTGCTGGCACATCTCTATTTTTTTTTTTTTAGACAATTGCTGTTTTTTTCATCCATTTCATATGTGAAAATTCCATAATTTGGAATCATGCTCAAATCCACAACAGTCATCAACAGTCTAAATCTTTTAATCAACCACACTGTCATTTTGTGAAAAACAGTTGGATGTCATCTTTGGAGAACTAGCCCTTAGAAGGAAAAAAGACACTTGGCTTGTGGCTTTCACAGATTTTTTTGATAGCTGAGGAATGGCAAGATTTAAGGATCTTGGATTTCATTCCTCACATAAAAGGGAATTACATTCTAGGACAAAGTTTCTCAATCTGCGGTCTGTAAAACATCAGATGGTGGTCCAAAAAATCATCATAAAAATGTACTTTTTAAAAACCATACATTCCCACACATGTGAGAAAACATAATTGAGGAAATACAAAAAATAAAACAAACATTCAAAGTCTATCCTAATTGAATCGCACTATAACACATTAGAAAATGTGACATTTCACAAGATACTTGCATTATTTTAAGGAAATTAAGTGCTCTTGAAACAACACATTGTCCTGCAATACTTTAGTTTGAAAATGCTTTCTTCTGTTCTACCAAATTTCCTAAGCACCCTCCAGAAAATGCCTTGTTACATCCAGTGCTCCTCCCTCCAGCCTACTTCCCTAAACCACTGCCTGTTTTCTTCATGTCCCACTGTGCTTTCTCTAAATTCATCCCCTTTACAGACATTCTCACAGTCATCTACAGAAGCAACTCATCCAGGCACTGAGCTCTTTCTCCCTGTTTTCATTGACAAACTCTGCGTCAACTCAGGTTCACCCTGAGTTCCAGTTATGGAACTCAGGTTCACCCTGATGTTCCAGTTGGAACATCCTTTATTTCACTGATTCAGCTGAAGGAGTTTCCTTTCTCAGAACCCTCCTTTTTCACATAACTTGTTTTTTTTAACCACAGACACCTGCTCCACACCCTATCTCTATTCCCTGGTTTAAAATCTGGCTTTGCTATCCAGCCCCAGTCCTTTACACTCCTCCTTTCAGGGTTTATTTCCCATTCTAATGACCACACATAAACATCCTTGCATCTTGTCTACAGTCAGCTGAGTCAGCTGTCATTCTCTAAGTTGCTTTTTTTTTTTTTAGCCAGACAAATAGGCAACAATGCCTATGTTAAATCTCAATATCAAAACAGCTCTGTGAAGTCAGCCAAGAAAGAGTGCTGGAGAAGAACAGTATCAGCACAACTGAGATCCTCTCCCTCAAAATCAGTATTTCTGCTCTCATATTTCCCCTATAACACTATGATAAAATTTGACTCTTAGATAAAAAAGTCACCTAAAAAAATACACAGTATACAACAAATCTCAACTAATGACCGCCTTTTCATATTAAGTACATAACACGTAACTTAAAACCTCACTTGCATGTGTTGCTCTGATGCTGCATTCTTCATCAGTTTAAAAACACAGCTTCTAAACTTTTTTCCCTGAAGATTATTATTGTTAATAATTGACCTTTAAAAGTTGCTCCTTTAAAACAAGATACAACCTTCAAATTAAATACTGAGTAACACAATATATTTAAGACAAGCATATTTAACTTATTTATATGTATTACTAAATACTGAATTCATACTTCCTTTTTTCAAGACAATGCTTTTCACAAGTCTTAGAAGTTACAAACTGTATCTGGATGGAAAAACATACTTAATTAAAAGCAACAAAAATAATTTAAAACTCAACCAAAAGTACTTAGGTATGTTACATATGTAAAAATTGCAAAACTATTTTGCATTTAAATCTGAATTAACGACATTATGTGTGGCTAGAAAGTTTAATGGCTTTGTAAGTGAAAAGAAAGATTTTAGAACTGATCTCTTTCCTGACAGTTCTACTCGTATATTAGTAAGAGGAAACTGACTTCTGTTTTCGGTTTCAAGCAGATTTAAATTAAGTTTGAGCAAAGTAAGAACTAGATGGGGCATCTAAAAATAAGGAAACTATTCACTTGATATCAACAAAAGGCAATTGCCTCAATTGATTTTGACATGTTGACAAATTCTTTTTCCCAGTGTTTCGCAGATGAGAGCTTTTGTTTTCTTGAGCACTTGGCAAGACACATGGGTTTGGGGTTTTTTTAACTGTATTTTTAAAATTCATTCAGCATGCAGTGAGAGTTACTTTCATAATACATTTTAAGTATTTTTTTTCAATTAAAACTTAATTCTAATGTGTTTAAAATATAGTTTTGATACAGCTTCTTACACAGGCCTCTAGCATTATTTGGTCCTCATTCTGAGGTAGAGCAAGACTTTTTAAGAGCTCAATCAAATAACTTTACAGCATCATGGATAATCTGTTACATATTTTGAAATACTTTATGACACAGAAAGAATAAAACCAGTATTCAGTTCTTGTTAGTAACTGAGGAAAATAATACAAAATATTTTGTTTGCTACTGAGATGAATATACACAAAAAACATGTTTCCTTGGAATCTGGGCCTTTTTTTTTGTGCAATATGAGATACAGATTTTCAGCTTCTCAGGAAAATGAAGTTTGCATACCAGCACAGAATATCCCTGGGACTTCACTCCGGAATATAACAGTTCGTACTTTCTTATCAGATTTCAAAGCATCCACAGCTTTTGACATCTACAGAGAAAATGAGGAAGGGGAATAACCAGACACTTTTTAAAGTGCTTAATACCAATACTTCATTCACCTTTACACTAAGAGCTATTATTTTAACTTACCATTTTTAAAAGATTTTTGCTAAGTGCATTCTTGGCATGCGATCTATTTAATCCAAGCACCACAATTCCTGGAGGGGAAGAAAAATTGTATCATTGTTACAGTATATTAAAATATATATTATCTATGTAAATTATTAGTTTGAAATTATAGAAAAAATATTGAGGATTGCAAAAAATTCTACTGTAACCACTTAAGTACTGAGTTCTTGAAAGAAAATAAATTGAATTACACTTTCCAATGTTAAAAAGTTCAGTGTTCAAAAGAAATTACATTTATTGTAAGAATGAAAGTATGGCCCTAATAACTTCACACGAAATAGGGCTTACAAAGGCTGAATGTACAATTATACAATTGCATGCACAAATTTCATGTTAATGTGTGAAGTGCTGACATGCAATCAGGAAAGACACTTAACTGTAAAGCACTAAGTTTCTTTCTCAGACAGCTTGCTTTCAGAGAATTCTCAAAGTAAGAAGTGCTACCACACCTAGGACTAGCAGCTCTGATTGAGGTAATACGAAGTCACAAATAGAAAGAATGCTACCAGTGGGAAACCTGACTCTTTGTTTAAAAGGAAAAATGTACGTAATAATTCTCTCCCAACACACAAAAACTGCACTCAATGTTTGCTATACAGCTCCAATCACACATTCACAGCTTCCTTAGCCCACTTAGAGATCACTTGTCTCACTGACTGATTACATGCACACTAGTATGAATGTTGCAGCAGAAACACCATTTGTTTGTCATTATTTCACCCTCATTTTAACAGGCACGATTATCAAACAATAAAATTCTGAGAAGTTTATCTTGGTAAGCTTACCAAGCCTATAGCAATCCTTTAGACAATTACTTCCTGAACACACTACAGTTCTCTGAATTCTAAACACCAGCATACAGTCCTATTAAAGGGATGCAGCTCAGGTAAGGCCTTAGCAAACAGGACTTTCGTTTTTTTTACTTGGAGAATGCAGGGGCAAGGGAAGAAAGGCAAAAGATTAGAATAGGGATGAGGAGTGAAAGACAAAAAGTGGGCTCAGTGCATCAAACAAAAACAACCACGGTATTGCCATCAATCTACAAGATACATTTAAAAAAAAAAAAAAAAAAAGGAAATTCCACAGAAACTCAGTATTTGCACAGGTATTTGCTACTTAAATTCAAAAAAAATCCTCATTTCATAGCGTAGACTAAATTTGGGATTTGCATATATGCAGTTCATACTGAAAGGTTCTTCTACTTTTAAGAGTGACAAGAAAAATACATGATGCTATCTCTATTTGAAACTGCTGAGAGAGAAGATCGTATTTCTTTCTATATTGTACAAAACAGGGTAGACCAATTTAAGTGAAGTGATTAGATAATGGTTTAACTACAGCTGATATCATCACACAGGAAATCATATTTTAAATTGTGATTTTTATCTGGTTTATCTTGTACTCCTTAGTTTTTTGAAAAAACTCATTTTCAATGTTTGGTGGGAACACATTTAACATTTACTTAAAAAAAAATCCTGTCTTTAAACTCATTAGTAATTCTGTCTGAGTTGGAAAGATTCACTAAATCTGTACAGAAAGTACTTATGGTAATACATTTATTTGTATTAAGTATACTCACACAAATGATATATCCAAATGTACCCTTTCTTAACTAAAAAAACACCCAAATTTAAATATGCACTGAAAAACAGAGGAAGAAACAAAGAGAGCTAAGCTATTTTTAAGCTTGTCTCAATTACTGAGATAAGCCAAGGCAGACAAGTTGACTTAGATGCTTATTATTATAGAATAGGTTTTTTAAACAAAACAAGAATCTACGGTGAGTGTATCACACACATTTCTGGCAGTTTCCACTGATCACCTTATAAAGCAGTATTTGAGTGGAAAATCATAGAGATGTATACTAAGCAGTGTTTTCTAATAAAAAGGCCAAAACACTTTGGAACATCCAGTATCTGCACCTTTTTATCTCTGAACACCACTTAAAAATCTTTCCTGCCTTTCCCAAACTATCTCATCTGTTTACCCCTGCTTTATTCAAAGAAAATAAAAGAAGGGAAAGCTTATGCAATTTATTAGCTAGTGATCAGTTTCCAACCTTTGAACATACAACTTCAACTGAGACTGTATTCATACTGCCTACACTATATATGTTAAAATTGTAACTGAGAATGACAAAAAGCCATCTTACATCCTCTAACTGAACTAAACCCAGCTGGAACATATAAGCACAATGAGACATTCTAGTGTAAAATCTGAATTTTACAAATATTTGTATCGCATTCCAGCAAGTAACACTACAATACTTGAGTCAAGACTGCAGATATTTCCCCTGATTCCATCTGTAACTTGAAGTGCAAAAGCCTTAAGTTCATTAAAATTTGTAATGCCATCACTAATGCAACTTTGCTAAAAGTTCTGAAATGTCAACAGCTGTAGTGTATTTCAGCCCTAGAATCCCAAAGTAAAAGCTATGTCTTTAACTGAAAAATACTAATTCACTGACATTCACCTATACTCACAGAAAACTGATAAAAAGCTACATAAGTTGCAACATGCTGTTCAGAATACACAGGCAATTTACAATCACATTCTTCAAAAATCTCACATCTTTTGTATTTTAGTTCGGTTCAAAGTTGGAAGCTGAAGAGCGCTGAGTTTAAATTTTAAAAACTACCCCTTTCAAATAAAGTCTCATTTCAGTTTACGTTCACAAGTTCCAAAAAATGTGGTATACAAACCAGGTGAAAGTGCTATGAAGCAGGACAGTTTGCTACTTCGCCTGCAGAGAAGGCCGGGTCTAGAGCTACAAGATAGATGCTTCTATGAGAGGCAGCTACATTCAGTTCTCCTGCCTCCCAGCACCCTCAGCTGTAAAAGCCCCTGGACAATACAACCTTCTCCAAGCAGCACAATCACTACGCACAGACAACAGCATAGCCACAGCATAAACAAGAATGTGTAAGCTGTAAAAGGTAGTCCCAGAGACTATATCTGTCACTGCCTGTGGTCAAGAAGTACGTAATGGAAGAGTACAACCAGGCAACAGCACCAGGGCCCCACCTGAGAAGGTCTAGAACATGAACTGGTGGAAAAAGGAATGGTAGGCCAGAGAAGAGAAAAAATGAACACAGGAAGTTACATGGAGTTAATGACCTAATGAAGCAGCATTATTGCAGGCTGTAAGCAGATAAAGACAGACAAACTTGTCACACAATGCGAGGTGGAGGGTGAGCAGTACCAGTATGGAGAGGAAGCAGAGACATATTTCTTTCACAGAACTGTACACAATATTCCAAGTGAGGTTCCACAAGAACAGAGTAGAAGGGCAGGATCCCCTCCATCGACCTGCTGGTCATGCTTCTTTTGATATCAACAACTTTACTGACCCTTAACAGCGACAGAAAAACCTCTGCTTGGACGAAAGCAGAGCCTCAGTTCTCCTTTGAAAAAGAATCAAGCTAAAATTCAAAGTTTCAAAGTTACCTCTCTGCATATGTACACAAAACTATCTAGATGCATACTCAACTCACAGGTGCTTGCCTGAATTAGTATCCAGTCCAAAATAACCGACTTAACATGCTGAAAGACAGAAACTGAATTGCACATCTCAACATATGGTTACTCCAAGTCACAGGAGTTACATAAAGATGATGTGCTACAGATGAATAGAGCTCTATGCTGTGGGCCTCTCCATAAAAGTAGGTACAGTATCATGGCTCTAAAAATAGCCCTCAGGAAAGGAGCTTGCACTTACTGTTTCCCACCATTCCTAGCTCTGCTGCACCCAAATCCCTGCCTATGGCAGGGGGCTTGGAACTAGATGATCTTATGGTCCTTTACAACTCAAACTATTCTATGATTCTAAATGGGAAGGAAATGGCAAACATTGATGGAGATGAAACATCTCCAAATGAAGAACACTCTAAAATGTGCTTAGCACCAGACCAGAAAAGGAAGCACAATGTGTCCGTGTTGTGTTGCACTAGCTCCAGATCGCCCTGGAGCATGGATTCACTTTCTTTGTCTAACCAGGTGTATTAGAACAAAACTGTCTGCATAGCTAAGCAGAGCAAGGTCAGCAGCAGTTGGCGGCACTTCAAGGAGAGTAAGATGGCTACCAGGAAAGCAGCATGAGATGAGCAAGAGTGATGAAACCACACTCTCTGAAACAGAAAAGGTTGAAGCAACTTCTGTGCCCTTGTCTGCCCTGCGCAGCAGGCATAAAAGGTGTGGTAAGCAACACAAACCTAGCAGTTTGTCGGTAAACTTTGTTTTCTCCCATTAAAGTGGCCAACAGATGTCTGCTTATAAAGGGGTGAACATAGAGTATGTAAAGCGCAGCACACTGAAAAGGAAAAACCATGAGACCCCAAACTGACCCAGCTCTGCAGCTGTACGCCGGTCACAACCTGCGCCCTGCGACGAAGCCACCGGCCAGGGTGAGGAGGAGGAGCCGCCGGTCCCTTCCCGCCCCCGGCAGCCAGTGGCTCCCTCGGGACCTCCCCGTCTCTGCCCCACCTCAGGCGGCCGTCCGACAGTGCCGAGGCGCCGCGCAGGGCTTACCCCGGAGTCGGGGCAGTGGGTGAAGGGCAGCCGCGCCGCTGCCGCCTTTCCCCAATTACCTTTGTGCTCGTCATCCAGGTAGCGTATCCGCAGTTCCTCCTCTTCTTTCGCCTCGGAGCCGTAGCTCTTCCCAGCGGAGGGGACAGCGGCGGCGGCGCCTCCCCGCACCGGCGCCCGTTGGCCGGGTCGGCGGAAGGAGGAGGTCGCGGCGGCTGTGGCTGCCAGCCTGACTCGGCCCTGCAGTAGGCCCAGGCCCCGCAGCGCCGCCGCCATGCTGCCTG
>JAOEHY010051982.1:0-31112 GCA_025447955.1 Psilopsiagon aurifrons
GTGGCATGGTTTAGTGGGAGGTGTCCCTGCCCATGGCAGGGGGGTTGGAACTGGGTGATCTTAAGGTCCTTTCCAACCCAAAACATTCTATGATTCTATATTTGCATTTGTTGATGATGAGTTTGGGGGGTGTTTTGCTTTCCTTTGGCTTCTTTGCACAAGCATCCTTAATAGTGCCATTTTCTGATTTACATACCTGATTTTACCTATTCTGGTTCTGAATTTACATATTCTGATTTGCACTCTCTTAAATATAGGTGGTTTGTATAGGATTCTGCTATGGTTATTCTTTTGGTTACAAGAAATAAAATCATACACAGTCACCTTGGAAAGGAGTGATGGAAAGGAATGTAAAAGCATACAGAGGCAAACAAGCGGCAGTGATAGTTAATTAGGGTCAATAGCACACGCTTCCCCCTGAAACTTCACAACCGTTTCCAGAAGGCAGGCCGTGCCGGGAATTGCCTGTGGAGCGGCGGATCGCAGTGCCCTCCCGCGGCGGCAGGCTGGGGGCTGCTGCCCGGCGGGCAGAGCCTCTCCTGCCACCTCCACAAAGGGGGGGTTCTGAGCTCCAGCGCACTGAAGCGGGGTCATGGTGAGCTTCTCCTCTCCCAACACCCCCAAGTCCTTCTCAGGGCTGTTCTCAATCCAGTCCCCCCTAACCTGTGTTTGTGCCTGGGATAGCCCCGACCCAGGGGCCGGCTATTAATTGAGTGATTTTTCCTCCCTCCAGCATCAGGTCAGAGTATTGACACCTCACAGACGCTCATACAACAAGGTGACACTGTTCTGAGCAACAAATCCTGCCACAGCTTCTGTCAGCATGAGGGGCTGGCTGTGGAGATGGGACACACAGGGCAAGGGGTATGAGAGCATGCTACAGGAGTGCCCTGAGAAATGGTTCAGCATGGAGCACCCAGCACACACAAATGCATTTAACTTTTTACAGACTTCCTAACAAAACCAGGCCTGGAATCATACAGGAAACACAGAAAAGGCTTTTGGCTCCTCTGTGTCAGGATGTCTGCTAGGCTGTACTGCGCTAATTTCATTTGTGTGGTTCAGTGTTCAGAGATGTGGAGAGGAATATGAAACATTTAATCCTGAGGCTGTATATTCCAGTAAGCAATTTTGCTTTCCTAGGCAAAATTTTGTTTGTCTACTTAATCCTTTCATTTCCCATGGAAATACTCTATATCCTTCTACTTTTTTGGTGTCTTAATCTTTCACATACACACAGTAACCACCTCGCCTTTTTGTCTTAACACAGCCAAGGCAAACATCTCCATATACTTCTGGCTTTCCAAGTGAGAAGGTGCACGAACAGAGCCAATTGAACCTAAACCCTGCCCAAGCATTTTAGCAGAACTATTTATGCTCAGTCATTGTCTAGTGGGTCCTACTCAGAGGCACAAGACTTATTCAGGGAAGCAAAAGTTCCTAATACTTTGCTTTGAAACAACACAGACAGAGAAACACCTACGTAGACACACATTTAAATGTGACAGGAGCTCATGTGTGTGTGGAAATCTTCGTTTCTCCCCTCAAAAAGCAATGTTTTTTCCCTAAGCATCCCAGATTAACACAACTGAATCCAAAGCAATGCTTGCCCTTTCTGAACTGAAGACAAGCTCATAGCTTTCAGTGCTGCTAGGTAACTGACTGGAAGTCAGATGGCAAAGAAACATACTAAACCTCCTTAATTCACATTGAAGAACAGCAACTAAGATTTATATTCTGAGCCATGGGAATTGAAGTTTGGGAGATCATAGTTGCAAGTGTGGAGACTGTGACAGCCTAATAATAAACCTTAATTAGTAAGATTTAAGTTTCTTATGAAAATCCCAACTTTTGTTCTTGCAATCTCCATTCTAGGGTGCTGTGCTCAGACACCTTCCCTATACTTATATTCACACCCTCACAATTGCACAAGAGCTCTAAAGAGCTATTACAGTCGATTCTTTAGTGATATAAAACACAGAAACCAAACATTCATATTCTCCACAGAAAGGTGAAATGCAAGTGTAAGCATCAAGCTATTTTCACCTAAACAACTTTTCCTTCCCAGCAATAAGGGTGCTGACCCACAGTTCCACCCCAGTCCTACAATAATAGGAAATCTCTCCAGAAAGTCACATCTTTTACAGTTTTTAAACCAACAATATCTAATGGAGCAAGTGGAAAGCATTTTACCCATCTTTAGCCAGCTAAAAGCAGTCCTTCAAGTTTGAACTGTCTGAGCTCCCTCTGCAGTCAGCAAACAGCAGTAGCCAGTCTTAGCATGGGTTGAATAAATCATCCTCTGGGATACTTCATGAGGAAGACTAGATTCTTAGTGGCCTAGATGCTTAGCTTTTAGATAAACATTCCTGTAAGCCAATACATACATATTACAGGAATTTATGCAGGTTGTGGAAAGTTATCTCTCCTTGGATTTTCATCTTTTGCCCTCTCCCTCTTTCTCTTTCCCAGCCCATCTCTTGATTTCCTCAGCTATTTGTGTTTCATTTCTTATCCACTTCTCTTTGCAGCTCTTGATTTTGTAGCCAGCCTCTGGTCCTTCCTGCTCACGATCTCCTCTTCTCTCTTGCTTCCCTTTTGAGTCTCCACATACAAATAATTCACTCCCTGCCTCCTACTTCAGAGTCGCCCCTACTTTCACCTCTCCCTTTATTCCTCTCTCCCAGCTGAAGGTTTAAGGTCAAGAGGGTGATCAAGCAGCAGCTTTGTTACACAGATGGGGTAGGAAGAAAGCAGATGGAACAGTAAGATCTGTGAAAGATGCTTCTCCCTCTGCTGAGAGCTGAAAAGAGCTCTGAGGACTGAGCCTGCTTGCAGAGCGACCAATCAGTAATTTAATCAGTAAAACCTCATGCTTGACAAAATGGAATCCTTCACCAAATCTAACAGAGGTGCAATTAAAGAAGGCATGTGGCTTTGGGTGTGTTAAGTTTGTTGTCTAATTCCTGATGCCAAAAGACCCTGAGCAAATAGAAAACATCTGTTCTTCTGGCATCTGTAGATGTATGAACCTTGTTTACTTATGTATGGCTGGGTGGACCAGCAATCCAAACTGTGTGCTTCAGGAGGGCACCACATATCAGCTTGCAGGCAGATCAGGAAGTCAGGAATAAGATACTCTTCCTGTAGTAACTCACAGAGTACAGTTACAACAGCTGAAAAGGAAGGAAATTGTTAAATATTTCTCTTTCAGTAAAAACTCGAGTCTGCTGGAGCGAGATGTAATTTCAAAGAAAATAAATTCAGAACCATTAGTTAGAAACAGAACAGGTTTCTTTTTTCTTCCCTCAATATGAATTAAATTCTTAACACAGGAACAGCCAATCTTTAAGTAAATGGTCACAGTTTCAGTGACTCCAGCATCTCCAGAACCAGCTTCAGAGAGATACCTTCTACCTTCCCATAGCAACTCATCTGTGCATCACAACTAGCAATCCCATAGTAAACAGTGTGTGCATTGCAGGGAGGAAGAGAAAAGCTGAACAGAAGAAAGAAGGTGGCAATGAGACTTGTTTTCCTTCGCTGTTCTCCAATAAAACTGTCTTGGCCTGGTATTAGACTGAATTAAATCATACAGAAGACTTTTGTACTTCTTTCCTAATACAGTCTTCAGTGGCACTATAGCAGTGTAACCCTGGTGTTCCCTTCTCTTGTTTTGGTAATTAATTTAATGATGATAGATTAATCCTGAGCTGAAGTGTTGGACAACGCATTGTGGAACCCTTCTTAGGATTCATTTGCCTTCACCGATTTGTCCAGAAGCCAGTCTTTCTTAGACTTCATTTACTCTGTTTTCACCTGGCCCCTTCTAGTACAACCAAAGAGATGGCCATTGAACTAGCTCTCAACCCACCAACCCCCCTGTTACATCCATCTGGAATTTGATGGGTTAAGGGGAGCAAACGAATAAAACATGATTCCTGTATCACATAGTGCGAGGCCACAGCATTATGAGTGTCCTAGGTGCAAGTATGCACGGTAATTCCAAATGGCCCCATGTTTGGTTGTGGGGCTTCCCCCTCTGTCCTAGTGCTGCACCCATGCTGGTCAGAACTGCCGGCTGCTGCTACTACCTCTTGTTTTCATAAGGAAACCCACACCTCCCTCCCAGCACTAGAAAGCTTTCACCACCAGCAATGCATGTTGCAAACAGATGCCACAGCTATTCAGGGATACCCAGATCAGCAGCAGTGGCAACAAATCAGAAGGGCAAGGACCAGTTATAGAGAGGCCTTTCCTAATGAAAGGTCTGCGAATGATGTTCTGGCTCTAGCAACCCAAGCAGAGATTTGCTGGTCCAGGGGAGTCAGGATTTCCCTCCCTTCATCTTCGTGCTTTCTTCTTTTAGACAGAGGATAAAAAATAAAATAATAATCATATCCTTGGAAAGTATTTTTGCCCCTTTACAAACACCTGCCCCTTCAGGTGGCTGTAACACTGAACCTGAGAGCAGCTTCCAGTGTCTGAAGGGGGCTACAAGGATGCTGGAGAGGGACTCTTCATCAGGGACTGTAGTGATAGGACAAGGAGTAATGGGTTCAAGCTAAAACAGGAAGTTCAGGTTGGATATAAGGCAGAAGTTCTTCCCTGAGAGCTGAGGCACTGGCACAGGGTGCCCAGAGAAGTGTTGAATGCTCCATCCCTGGGAGTGTTCAAGGCCAGGTTGGACAGGACTTGGAGCAACCTGATCTAGTGTGAGGCATCCCTGCCCATGGCAGGGTGTTGGAACTGGATGAGCTTTAAGGTCCCTTCCAACACAAACCAGTCTGGGATTCTGTGATTCTGTATGTGTAACACACTGAGACAGAAAAAGCCAAAGGGCAAAAGCCAGAGCATTTGGTTGCTGACACTGATTATTCAGCTCCCCAGGACAGTGTTTCCAGAACACAGAATAAATGCAGCAAATAACATCAAACTGCTCCATGGCTTTTTTTTCTTAAATGTGACAGAAAGCGAGACATTGTGTTGCCTTTTGCACTGTTTTGCAATGGACAGTACCAGATCATCTCAAAAGCCTGAACTTGTCCTGGTTAGCACTGCAGCTAAACCCAGTTAGCCTCATGATGTCTGTAAGGAATGAAAATATGTCCCTGTGAACTTACTTCTGGGTGCACTCTGCCAGCTATGTTTGGAACCTATGATTTCTGCTATGTCCTGAGTTGTATGTATCCAGTGCTGTAATTATCAACTCTCTCCACATCTTACACTTTAATCTGAGGTCTCAGATGTCATCCTTTTGGCTCAGAAGATTCCTCTCTACAGCAAGGTTCCCATTTTTCCCACACTCTGAATGGTATTCAGCTGTGAGAACCAAGCTCATACATATTCCACTGCTCACAATGTTACGCCCCAGTTAAACATTTTCATACGAGATTTAAAAGAAAACCAAAACAGGTTATAATCCCTTATGTAGATTTGTACCTTGTCATAATGTCATTTGCTTCTCTTGCAGAGGTTTTTTGCATGACATCTTTCCAGTCAATAAAAAGAGGTCAGTCAATGCAAGTGAGAATGTGTGCCTCAAAATAGCCATAGTCCAGCAGCCCATTAGACTGTATTGTAATCAGTACTTTGAGATGCTCTTCCAGTCACCATAATATTGTGGCCAGTACACACAGTTACACTGGATACTGTATTTTTCCTCAATCCCCCAACTTCTGTGTTCCTCTGAGGTGCAGCATGAGTTCAGACAAAGGAAGGAAGCTCCTTCTTAGGCAAAAGAATGTAAGAACTCCTAACCCATGTAAGCAAAGACTCTACCCAGAAACATTCCACTAGTGATTTAGACACTGACAGATCTATTTGATCTGGACACTGCTAAAACTTGACATACTGCAAAAACTGTGAAGGAAGCACTCAGCGAGTCCAGCCCTCTCCAGCAGCAATGAAGCCTTTTAGCAGGATTTTGGATACATGGTTGGATGCTGGCATCACAGCTCCTGAAGCTAAATACCTGAAAAATCAGTTGAGAAGCCTCTCCGAAAGAATAAGCAAGGTGGACAGAGGAAGTATTAACTGATGCTGCAAGTATCATTTTAATCTGCAGGTCACACACATACAAAACCTTTTTCTTACCTGGTGGGTCCAGAAGATGGGTAGATGGGTTTCAAAATGATTGTTATTTATCAACCACAGCAGCAACAATAGTAACAAAAACTCACCATATGAAAGGTACTTGGATTTCTAATCCATTGCATCCCCGATCCCAACACGTACACTCTGAGAGAGTCAGAATAGAGTTGTCCTGTCGTTTCATTTAAGAATAAAATAGAAAATCCAACATTCTGATTCTGGAGGTTGATGCTGAGGTTTCTCATTAGTAAGTCTGATATTCTCTATAGATATCATAAACCATACTCCTTAGCATATACTCTAGAAAACAAATAGCTAAGCTAAATCTAGGACACATGTAAGAAAGCATATGAGCTCAATGCAAAGACCTTCCTTCACCACTGAGTGACGCGTCCCTTTTTTGCCACCTCCAAAACAGTCATGACTGCAGTCAACCTCTGCCTTTTCTCATGCAAAAGACAGCACAGAAAAAAGCCACAATATGAGGCTCACCCCGGTCCCTGTAAGGATTCTATTATTCTTCAGTTGTTCTTCTCTATACTCTCTGAGCCATGACAATGTTTTCATTTATTTAGAGTATCCAGAGGGAAAAAAACTCAGGATAAAAGCCAGTAACCCATCTTGCTAACAAAGCAGTAACACTTTACTGTCCCTTCTTTCCAAAGTCATTTGATTTTTATAGCCATTAAGAACTTATCTTCAATGGAAGCATGATGAAGCAAACAGTCACTCTGTGTCTTGCTGAACACACTGCAGCTCCTACACTCTGTTAGAACTGTTCTTAGTCTACAAGAAAGAGCATACATGAAAAATAGCTTACAAAGAGCAGGCAAAAGTCATGTGGAGGACAAAAATGCACAGACTTTAAAAAGTATTAGAATTATTTATATATTAAATAGGGGCAGTTTGTATTTTCTTTTTAAAATGTAGCTTACAGCAAAGTTATCTCCCTTAAAATAAGAGAACAGTATTAATGTTTGGATCAAGGGTAATTTAACTATAAATTGCCCTGCATTCCAGAAACCCATTATCCCCTCAGCTCAAAGGACAGTACAAGGGGTGAAGTGGGAGTGGGAAATCACTTGTGTAATAGGATTTCCAAATTTTACTGTATATAGTGAGGGCAGTCAGGTTTCTTACCATCTACAAGACCATGATCCACAGCCTGCAAGTTTAGGGGGGGGTTAAATCTGCAAGAAGAATGCTTTTGACATATCCTGATTTCCATCAAGTTTAAGGCCATGGTATAAAAGTAATGAGAAGTGTAAGTGCTCCAGTGACACCAGCAATATTTTTCAGCTTTCTATTTTTAGGATTTCTTGGCAAGGTTTCCTCTCTAACCCCAGCTCCCAGTTTCTGTCTAATAGCCCAAGCTGCCAACAGGGGTTTAGAGAAGGAATGCCTTGTGGCAAGTTTTCCTGACTTATTACAGGAAGGGCAAAATGTGATTCTCCCCCCACCGTCAGCCAAAAATGGAGGTTCAAAGAATCTTCAGGAATCCAGCAGCCAGCAGTCCATTCATCTGTGTCAAATCCCTGTGAATTGATGCTTATTCAAGTCAGGAGCGCAGCTTCATAGCACAAACTCCCAACTCCAATCTTCCTTCTCAGTAAACATAGAGTGAAAATGCACTTTTCATATTCGCCCTCGCAGTGTTTGACAGGTATAAGCCAGCTTTTATTTTGCAGTCACATCCAAGATACAGAAGTGATGAAGGCCATAATTCAGTTAAGATCTTTGGCTGTAAAAATTCATGGTGATGACTGATCAAAAGACTGTAGATAGCACTGAAATACAACGGAGGGAGAATTAACAAGGATTCTGGCTAGTTATTTATTCCTTGCTTTTATTTTTCTGTGACAAGGTATAATACATAAATTTCTTACTGAAAATTTCCCCAGTGTATGGAAGCAGCAAAGAGAAACTGAATATTTAAAAGGAAATTACTAAATCCGCAATGAATTTCAGCACAGCTCCCACTTTATTCCATGGAGCGATGTTAATCATTCTCATCCTGTTTTCTCATTCTCAGAGAGTTAAGGTTGTATTTTTAAATCCTGTGAACCAGTCCTTTGCAACCGAAGTTGTCTGAGTTGGAATGAAAAGGAGTTTAGAACAATTCAAACACTAGCGAGTTCCACCTAATTCATTTTTCCATCTAATGCCCTCCAACATTGCTGAAACCTGTTCAGGTTTGCTGAGTTTTTGAATGACATTCCAATGCTGTTGCACTGACAACTTCAATAGAGCTGCAAAGCTCAAGAAGAAGCAAGCATGGCTGGAATCTCAGTCAGAGCTGCCTAAGGCTCAGCTTCCACCCTTCTAGAAGAGGCTCTGCCTCTGAAGATGGGGGCCATCCACAGTGAAACCAAGCACTTGGTTCTGGTCAATTAGTTCTACATTTTAATGAATATCAATGGCCTTTCAGGAGGGACTGTAAAGGAGAAATAAGATGAATAAGGAAAAAAGCTTTTTACTCTCAAAACAGTGTTCATCCATTTCTCCTTTTATGAGTGTTTAGTGCAGTCATTGATCTCAGCTGATACATTAAAACACTCTCCTTGTTCTGTGAGGAAAACAGCCAAGTGTCATGGTTTGGTGACACAGAGGCTATCCCATCACTCTTTTGAGAGTTCTGACAGTGTTCCTTTTGTCTAGACCCTCACATCTTAAAGCCTTCATGCTACATGGGTAAGTGCATTCCTAAACAGGAATTCTTTCCAAATGAAGGCTGAGGAAAGAAAAGCCATCCCCATGCTGTTTTGACATGGTTCCACAATGAAGAACACTATGGCTTTTGCCTTCAGATCACTGGTTTTAAAACACCGGAATCCAGGAACCCTAAAATCTTTCACGTTTGAGCCAACAGATTCTCTTATTTTCCCAGGTGGGGACACACTTGATGCAACTACAACCACACAGATCTCAATGGGAAATAAGTTAGGACTGACCCACGGAAAAGATATGGGTCAAATGTCTCATAGCAGTTAACGGAAGACACACTTTTGTGTCAGAGTAACTGCAAACTCAGCATCCTTCTACTTAGGCAAGTTCCAACCACAAGACAAGAGACTGGTCACCAGACATCCCCCGGATGATCCGCCATGACTTCAGCTCTCCCCAAGTTACCACTGCCACTGGTGAAATGGGCCCTGGCAGAGCTGAGTGAAGTGCTACACTCACAACCATTTGCATGTGAATATAGTTCTTACAGTGCCCATCAACAACACCTATGCACAAAGTACCACTTTCTCCTGCTCAAGCACAAAGGCAAGAAGAAACTGTTCCAAATACCTTAAAGGCAGGCTAAAAATACAACCATTTATTTAGCCATGCACCAGAATTACAGCTGTGTGAAATCCAGGTCAGAATCCTCAGGTTGAACTCGCTCATCTTCTATCTGATGGATCTTTCACACATACATGAGTGCACACACAAACCCAGATCTAGCCCTGTTGCCACCGTGCATAGGCTTAAATGCATCTACTGCATTCAAGACCACAATACTATCAGCTTATCAGTGAAACCCCATGAACTGCCATTGCAATAAATCTAGAGAGAGCCTTCGTAAATCCTATGGGGAGCCTTCAAGGACAAAGACCCAAATGGTTTTAATTTCCCTCTAAGTGATAGCCATAGTTAATACCAGATTTGGCAGGAAGCAGGCATTCCATGCCCATTGGGCTTATACGGACATGAAAAAGAGTTTATGTTTGACATTTGCTTTAAAAACATAATGAAAACCTTTTGCTCTTTCAAGTCCCAAACTTGCATTACTTTCTGAGAGTCTATTACTTTGAAAAAAAGCATTTGTTGGCTCTGATTGCTTGGATAGCCAACAAAAAAGCATTAGGAATAGGCTCTTTTTTAGTGCTCTGTAGCTGGATGACAGAGATCAAGGAGCAACAGAAACAAGATGCTGAACAGCACATTCCCTCTCTGTCCCCCTTACAATTGCTTTTGATAAATAAGAAGTGGCTTATGACATCAAGCTCTGATTCATCACTGGCAGCTCTCCACCAGTTAACAGAAAGGAAAGGACATGCAGTGTTTTCACATACTGCCCCGACTCTCTTCATGTGTTTTGTCCCTTAATATCACACACAGCATTTGCCTGATGCCCTGGTGGCACAGCCAAACCACATGACAAATATGGATAACAGTGGAGATCCAAAAGCAACTTTCCATCAGCTGTGCTCCAGATTCCTGCCAGACATGCAATGGAGAGCTGATGCTTCCAGTGTTACATGCACTGGGGTAGGACAGGGCTGGGTTTATAGAGTCACGGGACGGTTTGGGTTGGAAGGGACCTTCAAAGCTCATCCAGTCCAAGCCCTCCTGCAATGAGCAGAGACATCTTTAACCAGATCAGGTTGCCCAGAATCACATCCAGCCCAGCCTGGGATGTCTCCAGGGATGGTCCATCCACCACCTCCTCGGGCAACCTGTGCCAGTGTTTTCCCACCCTCACTGTAAAGAATCTATTCCTCACATCCAGCCTGAATCTCCGTTTTAGTTCAAAACCATCACCCCTCGTCCTGTCGCAACAGGACTGAAAAGTCTCCCGTCTTTCTTACAGGCCTCTTTTAAGAACTAACAGGCTGCAACAAGGTCTCACTGGAATCTTCTCTTCTTCAGGCTGAACAACCCATTTGTGGATGAGAGTCCTCTCAGGGCAGAAAGTAAGAAAGGGGCAAAGCCAGCTAGTTCTGAAAGCTTGAAGCAGAGGTTTATAGAGCTCTTGCAAGTGCAACAGTCAAAACATAACCAACCTAGTCCTTCCATCCTGAAATCTACATGGGAGCCAAAAAGATCAGTCTTCTTCTATGTGTCACAGCTTCACACCATTTGTAAGGCAGCAAATAAAAAAGCATAATTCAACTATTAAAAATTGTGACTTAAGGAAAGGAACACCTCTGGGCTGTGTCCTAGAGCCATCAAGATCATGACATGCTTTAAGTCGCATTACGTAAAATTAATACCCCAACAACTTCACTTTATCACCCTAAAGACTTCTTTGTTTAGCTTTATGCATGTTATAAACTAAAACAGCCCAGGAATGAATGATAGCACCTATTCACTTCAGTTAGCTCTGGCTTCCTTTAGCTTTTTCTCTCCTGCTATAGAAGAACAGCTCTGATAAACAACAGTGGCATCTGACTCTCTAAAACATTTGACATCTCTGTTATTTGTGACAGCTGAAACAGGTATTTGTGCACTTAACCCAAAAGGGGAGATCCACAAGGCAGTGGTATTTGGCTTTAATTGCAAAGACCTTATAAGAATAAAACACATAGCCAGGAACCTATTCCTACAGAAAGCAGTACTGACTGATGGCTAAAGCACAGATAAACTGAAGAGAAAAGACCTGTTATGGGCTGTTCTACCAAGTTTTTTTGGTTGTCTTTTCATCATTCCATTAATTTTATTAGAGCCAAGCTGGAAAAGTGCTGCATTGTGAGAGAGACAACAGAAAATCTGCAAAATGATGACTTTAAAATTTCCATACAAGTAACATCTGAGGTCATTTGTTTCACTTGAAAAACAACCTCTAGAACTTCACAGACAAGTTTTACTTTGGGTATGCTACTCATTTTGAAGGTAGAGGTATTCTCAGTGATTATCTGAACAGATTTCAAACAGAGCTTTTAATTAAAGTAACTGTTCAGACATAAAGCACCAAGATATACATATTCACTTCAGGTGATTCCCATCCCTGCTGTCCTTCTATGGTGATAAAATTCGCCCTTTGCCTTCTAGGTGAAACTTCCTTTCACATTCAATCTTACAACAGGCAGGTCACTGAATGAGAATACAGTTTCATAAACACATCTCACAGTAATTCTCTGAGAAAAATGAGCTAGTTAAGCACAATAGTAATTTCTGACTCAGAAGGTGGCGAGAGAGTAGGGCAGAGACTGCGTAGAATGCTAGACAGTAAATGCAAGAAATCCTGGACTGGTTTAATGCTTTTTCTAAAGACAAAACCATTATACAAGTCCTACATGGGTGCACTGTCAAACAGCAACTTGTAAATGCCTTCAGCAATCACAAAGCAGCACCAAACTCCTCTCCCCATCTTTCAAGGGACTGGAGAGGGCACAAACTATGACAAGAATAACCTCAGCCCTCACACACACTGAGAAGCATCTAGCGCACACTCATAAGCATCGGGCACATGCTTACTTTTTACATTCCCACTGTGTGCACTTGAGTTGGCATGGCAAAACCATGTCTAGCTGGGAAATCTAATCCCACTTTGGCTCTTTATGTATTAAAACCAGAGGAGGCTGGAAGCGGGAAAGAAAGAAAACTGCTGTTTTCAACTCTTTTCAAGAGAAGGCCACTTCACATCTGGGGGGTGGGGAGTTCACACGTGGAAGGGAAAGGGTTTTCCCAGAAGTGGTCAATTCTAGAAAGTGGAAGGTCACGTAACATGAAGACACAACATGAAGATAGCTGCAACATCCAGCCACTGGGACCCAGTGGAATCGTGGACCATGGACCGTGTACCATGTACCACAGCCTCTTTTCTACTGTCCAGACCTAGATAGTAGGAATTCACCTAAGTAGGAGTACAGCATATGAGCTTACAGAGTTTCTTGCAAGCTGTTTAGCTGGCTTCTAACTTAAATCTCCTTTTCCTCCCTTGGTCCCTCTCGCATATGTCCTCCCAACCCAGCCCATACACAAGAAGGCTAACATGAAGAATACTGTTAACTACCACCCATGCTAAGATGAAAAAGCCCCCTAAAATCTGAGTGGAATTTCCTATAGGGTATCTGTGTTTGAGCTGCCAGGACCCTATACCCTTTATAAATTATTTTCAGGGTAAGAGGTATCTTCACTCACCTGGAGTTTTTAAGCAGTCATTCTCAGCTTTGTGTGAGACTCAATCAGGATTCTTCAATGTTACTAATGTGCTTTAGTCACACCAGTAGTCTCTTATAATGCTGTTAGTGATCCATGAAGAGCTGGGTACAGCACTGAAAGTTTTATGGCTGTAAGAGCCATAGAATCAGACCTCACCTCAGTAACTGCAGCTATGTAACCCAGGGCCTATATTATAACATAACAACTAAGCATGTTAAAGTCTAAAATAATAGGGTTAAACAAGTGATAATCTATACCAGGACACATCACAGAGTTTCACACCCAAGCATCCTGTGATCCACACTAGCGTGAAAAGGAGGGCAATGGGCAAGAAAGCTGGTTTTGTATGGGTATCTTAGGATGCAACAAAGCAAACAGAAATATCAAGTAGTTATCTCTTCAGAGGAAAACAGAAGAGATTATAATGCTAAGAGTTATTATATTTGGGGAAGAGAGGGAAATTCATCATGACCAGCACATGTGAGTCACTAGGGGATGAAACATTCCTCAGCTTTGATTCAGTAAAATATCTTGTCACCCCTAAAATTCATTTTCAATTTCTAGAGATGTCAAGACCACATGAGCCTGTAAGCATTTCATTGTATAGGAACAGGCTTAAGAAACTGCTTATGTTCAAGTGCTTTGTTGAATAAAGAACCCTGCTGATGGCGCTTCGTACATATTCAACCATGGCATGATTCATCAACCTCCTCCAGAAGTAAAGCAGAGTGGAGGAGGAAGGGAAATGCTGCTAGCATTTTACTTTCCCATGAGGGAGGCCGGGATTGCTGAGGCATCAGTGCTACTTGAGCATGTGTTACAATCTGCAGGAGCTCTCTCTGCTGTTGGAAAGCCATGGGACATGCATCAGGCCCCAAGGTCAGGAGGAAGGACCAGCTAGAATGAAGGAGATGTAGGAAAGGGAGTATGCCTCTCATTCCACATATCATAAAAACACTCACATGTTTTAAATATCAGTTTTGACAATTTAATCGTTGGTTTGGATGATTAAACAATGTGTATCAGGGATGGAATTGTGATCCGAACCATCTGTGCAAAGAAATGGCTTTATGGAATGGTGGGGTGACTGAAACTATTCAACCTCTTTGCCTGCCACCAGCTAGATTTGAAGCAGATTGTACCTACTTAAAGTCCACACATTCATTTCTCCGAGATGTTTATTCTATCAGTTTTCTGGACAACCAAAGACCATCCGAGATCCAAGAAACTTCCCTATTTAGATTAAAAACCAGAACCAACAATGATTTTTTTCTTTATAATGATACAATTTTCCATTCATAGTCAGTAGAAACAATTCTGAAATTATAAAGCAAAAGCAATGCTCAAAGTAACCCACAAACTATAAAAAAGAAAAAAAAGAAAATGTTTTCTATTTTAAGTTTCATGGGAAAGTTGTTCATCTTTCCGGACATCACTTGAGGGCTGTAACTGAGCCATTCGGGAGCCTTTCACATTCCTCCTATACCCTTAATATTCTTTTGGAAGGAAAAAAGAGGTTTAAATCCTTCCTTGCTTCCCAGTTCCTCTCAGGAATTATTTTTGTTAGAATTTGAAGCTGCTTTTATCTTTCAGAGAAAAAAAATGTCTTTGTTTCCCTCTTGCTGAAAACCACTTTAATCCAGCCTGTTTTCCACAGGACGTGTCACAGCTGTCAGACAGAAGGCAGGATACTGAGGTGAAAATGTAATCCTTTCCAGTAACAGCCATTATGCCCCAGTGTGCTTCACCAGTCTGAGACCCCTTGGAAACCTAACTGACACAGTAGCTACAATTGCATGAGGTTTTTGAAAGGCTTTTTCCTTTCCTTGGTTATTAAAAACATGACAACTTGCACTGAAGGAACCAGACATTGTACTGAAGACCTTAAAAAGAACTCCAGTTGCACACTGTGCAGTCTTTAGTAAACTGGCTTCCCCAAGATTCTCATGTACTAAATAACCTTAGCAACACAGCTATCATTATAGAAATTAACCTGATTGGTTAAGTAATAGTAGTGGAGTGGGAACAAAATGCATAGTCAAAGGGATTTCCCATCTACACACAGTAATAAACATCATGCGGCTTTCACCCAGAATGAATTTGTTAGATGAAAGGACACATTTGTTAAAAAAAGGGTGATTGGCCTACAGGATTCATAGAATCATACAGAATCATAGAATGATTTGGGTTGGAAAGGACCTTAAGATCATCCAGTTCCAACCTCCTGCCATGGGCAGGGATGCCTTAGACTAGACGATGCTGCCCAAGGCTCTGTCCAACCTGGCCTTGAACACTGCCAGGGATGGAGCATTCATCAGCTTCTTGCACACAGTTTGACTATCAATGCTCCAACCTGGGTCTTCTATGGTTGCCATCACCTTGGCCTGCACTGGCAAAAAAATATATTAAATTATTAAAGATTCTTGCTGTTTTATTCTGACTTCTCTGTTTTATAATACAATACATGGAAATGATGCGAAAGACTTCTGAACTTGTGGGTATTTTGGGCCAATGCTACTATTTGCTTAGTATTCAATCCAAACCCCCTTTAAAATCTTTCTTCCTGGAAGAAATATTTTGCTTCCAATTCTTTCCATCTGTACAAATAAATCATCAGTAGCAGAAGCCAGAATATTCCTGCAGGGAGATTATGGACTGAGTGATACTGGTGATTACCCTCTGATGTAGCATAGCATCCTCACATTTGCACATTCACCCAGTCAGAGATACCAAGATATAACACAGAAGCCTACTGTATGGAGAAGACAGTACAGAGATCCATTGAACTGTCCCTTTTCCTTCCTGTGCACAAGTGATAACTCATTACTCCAAAAGTAATATGTTTCAGTGGAAAAGCATTTCAGTGAGGCTCAGACCTGAAGTCTGTTACGTATTCCCTGAGCAAGTCTGAAAAAGTTACTTGATTTACTCAACTTTGCACTTCAGTTTCCACTATTGGTTCTTGCTGATGTAAGGCAGCAGGACTGGTACAAATGTTTTTTCCTTCTCCCTTACAATATTATACACAGAGAAAAAGAAAATTTAAAGAAGTAAGTAAAAAGTAAATATTCAGACAATGGGTTTTCAGGCAACGCTGGGATCTGCTCAGGAAGGTTCACCTACAGCAACTGAGCCAAAGCTGGTGCTTGCATTCAGTCCTGACTCCAGTCTACGTTGAACAGGGAATTCAGTAGTCACTGCCACAGCAGCTCCTCACGGAAAGCTGATAAACCACCCAAGGACTAGGCCTAACCGAAAACCAAAATGTCAACTATGTGCCAATTTTAAGTTAGCCTAATTCCATTGATTCTAAGAGAAAAGTACTTATTTGTCTAGGGTAACCTGACTAGAAAAATATAACGCTGCCTTGAAAATGCAAAACAAACAAATCCCCCCACTCTTTATAACACCTTCCTAGGGTCACATTTATATTATTTTACCCTCAACTTTGTATTAAGACCTTTTGGCATATTCTGAGGCAGAATGTCTAATATTTCAACTATTTCAACCCCCCAGTGGTAGCAATTCAGATGGCGTATTGTATAATTGTGTATCTTCCTGCTGGAGGAGAAAGATCAATAGAAATTCAACAATAGAGAAAGCTCATATTTAAAGCTGTTGCCAGTTGCCTCCTTTTTCATGTTCCAGATGTAAAATAAAGGCACTGATGTTAATACATCCTGCCCACATGTTTTCTGTTCCCTAATAGCAGCATAAATTGGAGCCTATGCCAGCTTTTGTAGACTACCCCACCATTCAAACTCATTTTATAACCAATATTTTGAGAATTACTGGCCCAGCTTCCCCCACCACTCATACTAATTTAAAACTGATTAAATGCAATGGGTTTCAGAGAAGAAACTCTTGATTTATACTAATATATAACAACAGAAGAATGCAAACCATCCATTTCATGGAACTTGGTATGAGGGTGGTGAAGCTCTAGCCACAGCAGTCCCTGCTAAATCAATATGGACTGCTGCTAAGGAAACCACCAGATGTCTTTATCATGTTGCTTGTTGCTAGTCTCTCCCAGTGTCACAGGGAGAGGAGGTTAACATCATTTAGTTTGTTCTCTTGCCCCTGGGTTTAATGCTCAGGTTTTCTTGACCCTTCAGGATATCTTAACAAGGAAAGGAAGAATCAAGAAGAAACATGGTTGTAAAATCTAGCTTAAAAGGAGTTATTTCTAAGCAATATCAGCAACAGCAGTTAGCTGGAGAGCCTTCTGAGCAGCAGACTCTAAATTAGCAGCCCCAAAGAACAGCAGGAACCAAAGTGTGGTGGGGCCAAGCTGCCACAGGGAACAGGTAACACAGCAGTGGGATGCTGTTTTGGAGCAATAGGGTTACCCATCCTAACTAAGTCCTTGTAATTTAACAACTAGCATGAAAAAGAGAACAAGCATGGCTCTTAGAATGTGTTCTTACTGTGTTTCAAGAGCATCCAGTAAAATTGGGGTTACCAGGTGCCAACTGAGTCAGTGTGCAATAACTAGTTAGTAATCTTTCCTCTAGTAAAACATGCCCCATTAACAGTCCAAAATCAGAGTCCTGGTCCTTGATCTAAGCATTAGTAGAAAACTCATACTTACCAATGCGGGGTGGGGGAATCGGGGGAAGGAGGTTGCTACAGTCATTTTTCTTTCCAGTGTAACATTATGATTTTCAGGTTTAATACAGTGCATAAGGTCACAGGCTAATGTTTCTTTGGCAAGAGATCACTGGAGATCATTGTATATGCTTTCAAATGGAATAAAGCTCCTTCTTTTAATTCAGAGAGAAGGCAAAATATTTCAGCCCTTTAAATGAGCCACTTGTCTACAACTGAGAGCTGGCCATCTTACACCTCAGAAGAAAGCAATTCTGGCACCACCATATACACTCTGCTATTTCCTTGGCAGCTTTTTGGTTTGAAATGTTAGACGTAAGAGTGATGGAGATCGTTCCACAGATAGAATGCCAATGAGATGCTCAAGGAGAGCTTGAAAGCAGTACAGATTATTTAGTGCGTGTTTACCACTTGTGTGGTATATTCTATATGAACTTCTGGGAAACTAATCCCTAAAGGTTTCATCAGAACTGGTATGTGTTCAGAAGGGATTCGAAATGAAAGCATTTGCTCGGTTAAGTATGCAAAAGGAGAGGGAGACTGCTAGAGTGTGCTGAACCCAAGTCAGCAAAAACATTTACACATATGCTTAAAATGAATTTAATCCAGTGTTGAACCAAACTTTTAGAGGTAACCCAGAAGGAAGTGCATGAAACTTCAAAGGTCCAGAGGTTTGCTTAGCAAACCAGAAACAGAGATGCTTGAATGAGCCTCTGGAATGAGTTGCATGGAGCTGAGAGACTGACAATGCTCTGGAAAGGTTTCTGGTACCTCCTGTTTGCAGCTCTGCTGAGAGGCTGCTATTTTGGCAGTTCCTCTGGTTTTGTCCACAGCCATAAACTCAAAGCCAGACCAAATCACTGAGACCAAATGGGTTTAAAACCATAAGCTAACCAAAACCTTTCATAGCCATCCACCATCATGAACTCAAAGGGAACCCATCACTGGGTCCGAATGGGTTTAAAACAGTAAGTTGACCCAAAACTTTCCTTCCCTTGAAAAGTTAACGGGTACTTCAGGATTATCAACTTATCCCTATTTTTGGCCACTCCATTTCCACAGCTACCCCCAAACCAAGCGATTTAGGCTCCTATTCGGAGGCAGCCGACGCCCGCCCCGCCTCCCCTCTCCGCGCCGGGGCCGGGGCAGCGCATCCCGCGTACCTGGATCATGGTCTCGGCTCCTCTTTGCGCCGAGCGGCGGCTGGGCCGGGGCCGGGACCGGATCTCGGTTCCGCGGCTCGCCAGGCTCGCCCGGCCGCCCATGGGCTCCCCGGGGCTCACCCGCCGCCAGAGCTCATGAGCCCCCCCCCGGCTGCCACCAGCGCTCCCGTTCTCCCAGCTCCTTCCCGCTCCGCTTTCGCCTTTTGTTACGGTGCTCCCGAGCTGACCACACCGTGCCCCCTCCGGAGCCCGGACGACAAATCAGAGAGCCGGTGCCGAAAGCTCAGTGTTCCAGCTGGGAAAATACAGCCTTCCCTTATCCTGGTGGGAGGGTTTTTGGATCACTGAGCGGTGCGGATACAGTAACGGCGAAATTAGGAACTCGCAAAACAGTCTTCGCTGCTTTTGTGCAGAAAGAAAGCGAGCTTTCCAGCGACCTGTCGCTGAAGTAAGCCGATAGTACCCGAGTAACTTGAGAGGGAAAAACAGGTATTTAAAGTTGACACCAAGAATGACTTTGAAAACAGTTTCAGAACGAGGGAACCTACAGGAATTTCTCTTTGTGTAATCTGCCTGCATGTGTCCATGAATTCATCCCCTTTAGTTTGTAACAATTTATTTTCCCTGCCTGCAAAAGGATACATAGTGCTAAGGGGAGGAAGGATAACCATATAATGAAAGCACAGCACTGTAACCTTAGAGATGGGGACTCTGCTTCCCTTTCTGCCAAAGACATTTGCTATTCCATGCAATTCAAGTTTGCAGAAGTGTGCTGTGATTTTGCCTGGTTTAATTCTTCAGTCTCCATCTCTACAGAAGGTACAGCTGCTTTACAAAACAGTGCTGAGAATCTGTAGCTCCCGCCACAACCTAAGGGTCTAACGCTGGGTAACTCTTGCTACTACATAACGAAGAGATCATGGGCAAAAAACTTCAGTTCTCTTTCGTTTGGGTTTCCAAGTTTCCTCCTCTGCTAAAATGGACATGGAATAAATCAGTGTTTCCCAGACCCTGACTCGTCCTGAGGAATTCAAGACACATTTAATTGACTGCCATGCTGTAAAAGATGGCTGTAACTGAACAGCAGAGACAGTGTATTACCCATTTCCAAACATCTGAATTGCAGTGTTCCACCATCTTAAAATAGATTTGGAGGCAGTGGGTCAATGGGGTTTGGTTTTCCTCAAGCAACAGAAGAGGTGAAAAACAATTTCTGAATGCTATTGTTGTGATAATACCCGGCATGCTATGACTTAGGTCAAAACAATGACTTTAATACAGCTAAAAAGGAAAAGGAATTAAACTGGTTTTAACACTATTCCAGCTTGTTTGTACCATTGTTACTTTGACAGTATAGGAATGGTCATTGACAGGTTTGAAATCTCCCTGCAGAAAGGAATGAAATGGCATAAATGTGGAAATGTCAGCCTTTCTGAAGGCCTTTTCATTGTTCGATCTCACTGGAATGATCACTTACATTGCTCCCGTGGTTTGACGCTGCTTTTAACTACTGTCATCTTCTAAATATGGCTTGGTATGTGTTAAAAGGTTTGCAAAGCTGAACTAATCAAGCCAATGTTTCATTCTCTGCTGCTTGTTCTAGTATTAAAGCACCCAAACCCAAACAACACCAGTATTTGTTTTCTCAACACTAAAGTAGAATCAAGAATTAGAAGGGGCAAAGTCATGCTGCTGGCAGGTGACCCAGGTTATAGCTTTCTTGGTTAAAGCTATCACTTCCCCTTGCATATAGACTCTTCAAATGCAACTGGGCAGCTTTTGAAGTAACTTGCAAAAGAGACCACGGAACTTCATTACAACTTTCTTTAACAGAGGTAACCAAGAGCATTTGGCACTCAAATGCCAAGTTCCCCTCTGGATTAGTCCTTGACTCTGGCACCTGTATGCAAAAACAGGGCTTTTTATCTATGGGTTCCACAAGGTGGTGACTCTATCCTTGACGTGTCAAATGCTCTCAAATTCCATTCATGGGTAATTCAGAGAACTTACTCCCCCAAACCCAATCCAGTGCAATATTTGCAATGCAAAGGCTGTCCTTTAAAAGAAGCTAGCAAACGTGTCTGTATTTACTGGAGAGGCTGTCAAGCATTATTGATCCACCGTTATTTAAGTAAACAGGAACAGAAGAAAGACTTTCCTTAACTACTGAGCCCTGCTCCTATTTCCTCCACCATTGTCAGCACTTAGAAAAGGTGGGCTTCAGCCTTGTTGATACCAAAACAGAGGTTGGGGAAGACCAAGAAGTGTGGGGCAAGAAGTAATAACAAATGCACAGATGTGTAATAAGTTCAAATTAACTAACTGTGGCTAAGACATAGATCGCTTCCTAGAGGATAATGACCACAGCCCAAGGCAAAGCTGTCTTAGCATCAAGCCTGCCATTAGCTCTCCAGGAAATGCAGCAGTCTGAAGTCATTAATGAAATTATAGCCAGTTATTTGGTGGGAGAGGGATTAGTCAGGCAAAAGGAACATTTTCCTTGTGGTGCCATTATTTTTACTGAGCAGCACAGAAGTTGTATTCATTTCATGACCCCGCTTCTGTGTTGGAACATCTACAGAGGTAAAAAATGGATTGCACAAAAGTTATTAGAAATTCTTTCAAAAGCTCAGGGAATTTTTAGCATTGTTGCAGTGGGAACAGGAGGAGCTTCTAAATGCTGCACATATTGTCAGGGTTGTGCAATTCTCAGCCTTCTGGTCTTCAAACACTTTGCTTTCCTCTGTACTGACCAGTTTTGTTATTCCAACGTATGAGTGCCAAAAAGACTCCCACTAGCCTTAGCAGCATGTGTTAACTGGCTGTTTCTTATTATTCAGATTACCTGGACATAACAAAAATGATGTTTTTGGAAGAAAAATGGGCAGCCAGCTCATTCTGCTTGGGCTGCCAAAAAAAAAAAGAAGTATGAAATAGGATAAATCAACCTACACCAGTTTTGAACAGAGCTCCATCAACAGTGTTTTGGGAGAGCAGTAACACATTGCATTTTATGCAGAGTGCTTTTAAATGGCACAGTCCGAGAGCTAAGGAAAAATGAGAAGGAATGTGCTCTTCTGTATCACTTCACATTTTTCCTAGTCTGCACAAACATTGCTGGTTTTCGGTAAGGAGGTTAGAGGGAGCACCCGGTTCTAAAGACTGAAGAAAACAAGTACTCTCTTTTGGAGGAGGTGAAATGGTACCTCAGCTACGCAGGGCAGTACCTACCCCCAGTGACACCAGTGGAATGATAGAGTGATGCGCTGGTGTCAGTCATAAGTCTGAAGTCTGGTAACTAGAACAGCACTGCTGCTAATAGTTTTTCCAAAACACTGTGTTTTTGTTCCTGAGAAGCAACATAAGTATACAGAGTTGGGGGGGGAGGTGGGGAATAGGTTTATCAGGTCTAATATTTCCAAAGTGAATTCCAGACTCAGTATAATAATCATTAAATATTAACTTATCACAGAATGATTGAGATTGGAAAGAACCTCTGGAGGTCATCTGGTCCAACCTCCTTAATCAACCATAGCCACCTAGAACCAGTTTCCCAGGACCATGTCCAGACAGCTTTTGAGTCTCTCCAAGGGTGCAGACTCCACAGCCTCCCCAGGGAACCTGTGCCAGTGCTTGGCCACCCTCACAATAAATAGGGTTTCCTTATGCTCAGAGGGAACCTCCCGTGTTTCAGTTGTGCTCATTGCCTCTGGTCCTGTTACTGGGCATCACTGGAAAGAGCCTGGCTCCCTCTTCTTTGCACCCTCCCTTCAGGTATTTACAGACATTGGTGAGATCCCCCTGAGCGTTCTTCAGGCTGAACAGTCTTGGCTCTCAGCCTTTCCTCATAGGAGACATGCTCCAGTCCCTTCACCATCTTCATGGCACCTCACTGGACTCTGTCCAGTATGTCCATGTCTCTCTTATACTGGGGAGCCCAGAACTGGACCCAGTACTCCAGGTGTAGACTCACCAGTGCTGGGTAGAGGGGAAGGATCAGCTCCCGCAGGCTGCTGGCAATACTTTGCCTAGTGCAGACCAGGATACTGATAGCCGCATTTGCCACAAATGCGCATTGCTGGTTCATGTCTAACTTGGCATCCAGCAGAACCCCCAGGTCCTATTCTGCAAAGCTGCTTTCCAGCTTATTGCCCCAGCATATACTGATGTGTGGGGCTGTTTCTCACCAGCTGCAGGACTTTGCACTACTCCTTGTTGAACTTCCTGAGGCTTCTATCAGCCCATTTCTCCAGCTAGTCAAGGTGGCCTGTGAGCCTCTCCTTCCAGCTTTGTGTCACTGGCAAACATGCTGCCCCATCGTGCAAACCACTGACAAATATGTTAAACAGGACTGGATCAGTGGTGGACTTCTGAGGTCCAGCACTACTTAACAGCCTCCAACTAGCCTTCGTGTCACCAATCACCAAACTTGGGACCCGACTATTCAGGCAGTTTTCAATCTACCTCATGCCTACTCATCCAGCTCCTACAGGAACAGCTTGAGGAGCTGAGGCTGTTATGGAAGATGGTGTCAGAGGCCTCACTGAAGGCCCAGTAGACACTAACCACTCTTCTCCCTCCCCTACCATACACATCAGTTCGTTGCCAGGTTGGTCAAGCATGACTTCCTCTTGGTGAAGCCATGCTGACTACTCCTGAGGAGTTTCTTGTCCTTCATGTGCCTGGTAATGGCTTCCAGGATGAGCTGCTCCATCACCATCCTAGGGATTCAGATGAGGGTGACCAGCTTCTAGTTCTCTGGCTCCTTCTTCTTGCCTGTCTTGAAGACAGAAATGACATTTTCTTTCCTCCAATCTTTAGCCCTTCTCACAGCCACCATGACTGAGCAAAGATTACTGAGAGTGGCCTTGCAATGACATCTGCCAGCTCCCTCAGCACTTGTGGGTGCTTCCCATCAGGGTCCATGGCTTTATCTCAGCAAAAGTCACACATTACACTGGTTAGCTCTGGTACCAGCAGCATTTTATGCCAATAAGCAATAAGAGCTTTGCCATGGTGGGGCTAATACCTTCACCTAATCAGGTTCCAGATATTCTAATCAGATATCCTAACTGATATCCTAATCAGATTCCAGATTTGACTACAACATGTGTATGAGGGAGGTGTAATAAAATCTCATTTCAACGTGCCTATGTGAGAACTGGATATTCGAGACAGAAATGAAAAGTTCCCCAAGACAAGCAGAGCCTCCTTATGTTGTCAAAATTCCTCTAATTACTCTGTTCCTCTAATAAGTAACATTATTATTGAGACACTTTTAAAAGTTGTTCTAAGCTTTGTTTAGAAAAAACCTGTGTGAACATAATTCCCATCAAGAACTGTGAACTGAACTCCATGACCCAGCACTTACCCAAGACCTGTAACCTCCCTGAGACCAGCGTACACACATAAACCCATTCCTGTGGATTGTTTTGAAGAAAGAACTGAACAACCTTCATATGTCAAAAAGAAACACCCTGCCCATTCTCTTATCTCTATGCACTACTTCCATTAATCTCTCCTTTTGATACCTCAAAAATAAAACCTAGCCATAAGAACTTTTCCCCTACAGGGACCACTGTTTGAAAGCTTTCAGAAAAGATGTCATTTATCGTGCTCTGCTACTCAGAGCTGCAGGAACACCCCCTTTCCTGCTCTGACATCCATTATGGGGGAAACACTGCTCTTTCACCCCAAGCCAAAAATGTGGGAGGTCGAGAAAGGACAGACAGATGTGGCAGACTTTACAACTTTACTATGTCTGGGAAACATAATGGAAAGACATGTGTGCTATAATCCCAGTGTATGTGCCTGGAAAGATTAGAAAGA
This sequence comes from Psilopsiagon aurifrons, assembly GCA_025447955.1. Taxonomy (NCBI): domain Eukaryota; kingdom Metazoa; phylum Chordata; class Aves; order Psittaciformes; family Psittacidae; genus Psilopsiagon; species Psilopsiagon aurifrons. The sequence continues at coordinate 24,570 of JAOEHY010051982.1, forward strand.
AAAGGGGGTTATGCTAAACCATTTAAACTGCTCCCTGTATAGTTATGTCCTTAACTCTCCCACCCCAAATAAAGCCTCACCCTGAAAGTAAATAAGCTGAAAAGCATCGTCTTTTGTCGAAAGCTGCTTTGCTGTCGGACTCACACAGTGGAAAGGCAAACCTGTGCATAAATGCAGATGTGAATGAGAATAGTTCAGGTTTTGTGTTTGTTCTCCGAAGAGCTTAGCTATTCATGAGAAGTAAGGATGCAGACTTAAAACTTACTTTGTGATAATGATGAAAACATTAGCCAAAAGCTTTGGTGGTACCTTGAAAAGAAAGGAAAGTTTCAAAAGCCCAAAAACGTTACATAACCGCCCTGGATTTCCAAGAAAAACACACAGCCAATGTCTGCAGAATTCCAGAGTCTTTTTTTCCAAATGCCCTCTGGGGCCAATTTAATATTTTCCAGACCCGCTAAAAACCAGCAGTGAAATACCAGGAAATGGTCCTCAGCTGCAGTCATGTTTTCATTTGTGCTGCGTCCCAGCGTTTGAACTGCTCCCCAGCCCCTCTGCCCCAGCCTTCTGGTGCTTTTGGCATTCCAGGAGCAGGCAGGTGACTTGGGCTTGCTCTCCCCAGGCAAACCTGGCTCTATAGGCTGCCTTCTGAAAAAAACAAAGTAAAACAAACCCCCAAAGCCCCCCAAAATACCAAACCAACACATTCAAATAGTGGCACTGCAGAACTGGGGACAGTTTATACATGCTGTTCCCTCCAAGTACCCAGTAAACTTTCCCCTTTCCAGGCTGTCTCCTCACTCCTAAACAGATCATCAAAGCCACTCTTTCTCCTCAGCGTATGATCAAAAACACCCTTTCCAAAGACATGTCCTTGCTTTCACCAAAGGAAAAAAGCAAAGCTGTGTTTGATATGTTTATCCTGTTATTTTGAAAGAAAAAATGAGCTGGTTCTGAACAAAGAACTTTAGCTTTGATGGTGTCCCAGGGGTTGTTACAGGTGGCAAGATATGCAAGTCCAGAGCAGCACAGCTAATGAAGTCTTACAAATGTATGAGAATAAATACACAAGAGGAGGAAAGGGAGAAAAGTGAGATTTCAAAGGAAAACAAAGTAGCTTTTAATGGACCAAGTATACACATTACACTGCAGGCCCCAAGCTCCAAGCACTTACACATGTGAGTAATACTACTCTTTACATAGGTTCCAGTGTGAGCGATTTAATTTGTGTGTGTATTTGTGTGTCTCTTTCACAAAGCAGGCAGGCTCCTCGACATGGACAGCTGAAAAGCCACAAAGGGGTCTGATCAACTGTGGAGGCTGCAGCCTGCACCTCTGAAAGTCACAATTCTTCTGCTTTCAGTCACCGTGGAGTACGGCAGCAAGTTTGTGTTACCCTTCCTTGCCACTAGCCCCCTCTCAAGAGTGACAACTGAAGAGGCTACGAGAGCTGTCGTGCTCTCTACACTTTGCCATCTTCAGCTGAATCCCAGGTTGATGCCAAGTCTTTAACTCTGTCTTTCATTCCCCCAGAAAAACAGATAAAGAAAAGAGAGCCTCATCTATGCCAGGCCAAAGGGTACACACTCATCACCTTCATCAGCAGGTTCTGCGGCCTTGAGCCACACAACACCCTACCTGTGTCAACTGCCTAGTTTTTATGTGAAGGTACATGTGCATGCTCAAGGGATAACATTCCTGCTCACTCACAGAACCACAGAATCATGAGGTTGGAAAAGACCTGTAAGATCATCAAGTTCAACCACTCCAATTTTCATAGAACCATAGAATGGTTTGGGTTGGAAAGGACCCTAAGATCATCCAGTTCCAACCCCCTGCCATGGGCAGGGACACCTTCCACTAGACCAGATTGCTCCAAGCCCCAACCTGGGGCTTGTCCAGCCTGGCCTTGAACACTGCCAGGGATGGGGCAGCCACAGCTTCTCTGAGCACCCTGTGCCAGCGCCTCAGCACCCTCGCAGGGAAGAACTTCCTTATATCTAGTCTGAACTTTCCCTGTTGCAGTTTGAACCCATCACCCCTTCTCCTATATTACCTTTGTCTTTTCCACCTTTGTAGTTTTGCACTCAAGTCCCCTTTGACTCATGCAATCCAATGTGGTTGTACTGTTTGCTCCTATAATCCATATGCTCCCAACTTCTCCCAGAAATTTTCCCTGCCAAATCCAACGTAAAAAGCTTTCATTGCAGACAAAAAACCTCAAAGGCAGTTGACTAAGGGTATTAAGAAAGACTATAGAACGCTAGGTTAAGATGGTTTACAAAGCTAAAAGCGGTCTTGTAGCTGCTTCAACTTCATAAATTCCTAATGCAGCTAATATGGTAGAAAGTTAATATGTTAGAAAACGTATTTCTTAATATGCTAGGAAATCAAATGGGGATATACTTCAAAGTCATACAAACAAGTACCGCCATAAACCCAGGACTGCAAAAATCTCAGAACTGATCTGACTCTCTAACTGCAGCCTGAGGCATTTACTCACCACTCCTATAACAGCAATGCCAACATTTGTTTAGTTACTTTTTTTCCCAACTATTCCAACTATTGCAATTCATATTCAAATTCATTAATTCACCTCCATCGCTGGTGGTGTTCAAGGCCAGGTTGGACAGAGCCTTGAGTGGCATGGTTTAGTGTGAGGCATCCCTGCCCATGGCAGGCGGTTGGAACTGGATGATCTTAAGGTCTTTTCCAACCCAAACTATTCTATGATTCTATGATTATTTCCTTGACCTGGACACTATGAAACAGACAAAAGTTTAGGCTTTTTGCACATGTTCACAGTATACGAATAACCAAGCAGCCTGTGTCAAGAAGGAGTTTTCAATCTCCTGCAGCGTATCCTGGCCTACTCCTGAATCTGCCTGAATTCCAAATAAAAACCCCAGCCTGCCATGCTCAAAAATCTCCTTTTTTTTTTTTTTTTTTTTTAAAAAAAAGCTATATTTTAATACATACATCTTGGGGATGGCTCTCAGAGTATGGGGGGTTTATAGCAGAAGCAAACACTGTCTATTGGGTTTGATGTTTTCAATACCCAGTGATGAAGTCAATGAAAATGAAAAGTCTCTCCAAAACTAAGAAGTTAAAAAGTGGAACTAAAAAATGTCCCAAGTCAGAACTGTAAAAATACCAAAGAAAATTACCTCCTTTTATTAAGCATTTAATTTAAAATGTAACCACGTGTCCTCATGCAGCAGGGCTCTGTCAAAGTTTTACCTCCTACCTTTGTCAGCATATGTGGTTGCCTTTAAACGGTAAGGGTAAAAAGACTGATCAAAAAACATCAATTACAGAGAAACAAAGTTTTTGCAGCATGCCTGTGTCTAGCTCTGAAACAAATAATAACGTTTTTGAAAGATTTGAAGGTTTTTTCCCCAGCTGGTCTAAGATACAGGGACTAATTTTGTTGAATGCCACTGGGATCAGAGAAGAAATATAGTTGCAAGTGTCCCTACAAATTCCTCAATGCATCTAATTTAAGCCTGGCAAGCTTCACATTAGGGGGTCACATCCTGCATCCCTTGTGCCCCCAAAGCTCATTGAAGTTTCCCTGCAATGCTGAATGACCAGATTCTCAGAATGTTTAGATATCTGCTTGAGTGCAAATAGTGAGCAACATATGGAAGTGAGTTTGTATTTCTTTGTTCACTTGTCATCAAAGATAGATTGGGGTCAACCACCTAAGACTTATGTTCATTCCGATGGTTAATACAGACTACGTTTTTCCTGCATGCCTGTATTTACACAAAGTAAAAAGACTTCAAGAAGGTAATAAAGCCACTAAGTCTGCAGCAAATAGCCTTGCTGCATCTCTTCTTACAGTATCTTCTGGAAATATATTTGAAAAGTAGCAAAATAATTCTAGTAACCAAAAAGATTAATTGCAGAAGGTGAGAAGAAAGTATTTAAGTAATTGGTTTCCTTTTCAATAGTTGGCCAATTCAGCTTTATTAGTGGCCATAAGTCAATACTTGTAAAACACGTACCACTAAGGAGGGCTTAGACCTTCTGAAAACTGGACCACTTGATGTCTAGTTTTAGTCATCCGTCATTTTGTGTTGAACCCATCTAGTCTCATTTCCTGTTTTGTGAAGGAACTTAAAAGTGAACTTAACTGTATTTCACATAGGAAATACAGTTTCACATAGGAAACATAACTGTATTTCACATAGGAAATACAGTTAAGTTGAATTTATCAGGGTTTTTACAGCACTTTACAATTCCAAATGAAAAAAATACTCTATAAAACTAAGAATTAGTTATTCTCGCAAGTTATTAGTTATTCTTAAGATGCATCCCTATGGATCTGAATGTAGTTTTTAGACCTGTGTGGCCCAAGTGCAGAGGAGAGAAGACAAGGGGAAATAGTTTCATCTTTTTGCTAGTTTCTGATTCCTTAAGTCCTCAGTGCTCCTATCATTAGTGTGTGCAAACATCATCAGCCAAAGCTTCTGTGAACACATGAGAAGAGGATGCTAGCTAGTGTCCAGTTCAGCAGTGCAAAGAGCAATCTAGTTCACATGGCTACACACCTTCAGTGTAGCTTCTGCTGTTTTCTGTGATGTGTGCATTTACAGTTTAGGGGAGGGGGCACAAGCATTTCTAAGCACATACACAGCTTCTGACAAAGGAGGGCATTTTCCATGTCCCCAGTGAGTGACAAGGAATAAACATGATTAAGCACGAGCAATGTAAATTAGTGTCAGTTGTTAGGATAAATTCTCTATTGATAAAGATACCCTGGACTGGACTAGATTGCCAGGGAATAAGGTAGAAACCAGAAGCCTGTAGAAACACATCAGATCAACATCTGCCAGAAGCATGGCTCAGCTATTCCTGCTTGGAGGCAGAAGCTCACCTACAGAGAGGAGCTCAGTCACACTATTTCCCACTGAAGGTTGCACTAAATGCTCTTTCAGGGAGTACTAGAAAAACGGGATATATGAAGCATTCCCTCTCATCCTTGTCTTTGTAAAGGTAACATAATCCAGTTCTCCCACATAAAAGGACAGAGTTTTGTTCTGCATAAAATACAAGCATGAGACATGCAGTCAGACTATGAATATTCATTAGCAGAGTCATCACAGGAGAGACTGGGCATCATTCATTATTGTTTATGGGGTAATTTGGCTGAGCATTCCACCTAACCCACACTCCAAACCACTGAACCAAAAAGCAGAGGGTGAATGTCCTGTTACAAAATATACTCCTATTAGAGCATGCCACACTTACATTTTTCCCCACTGGGTAAGTAATATATTACTGCTGGTATTTTCATCTTGGTTCCTTTCCTACAGCTGTTCTAAATAGCCTTTAACATTCACTGTGCAATTTTCTCTTGGCGGCTTTCGAATCAGAGAAGAGATTTTTGGCACATCAGCACAGAATGTATGTAAATATAGTAGGATTGAACAATCCATGATAATTTGGGGGCAACTATGATACAGCACCCCAGAGGAATGGTAAAAGCACCCAAAGGGTGCAGGAAGAGAACAACTCAAAGGAAGAGAAAGTAACCTCTGTAATTTTCTTTCCTTCCTTTCCTTTTTGTCCTTAGGGACTTGCAGTTAGTGCTGGAGAAGCAAGGGGGGCATTTGGCCACCAGTGGAAAGCCACCACCGTATCTGTGCAATAATAAAGGTTATTTTGGAACCCGCATGATAGCAATTTTGGCTGTTGCCTGAAGTTTAACACACTTCACAGTAAGCCCTCTCCTGCTGTGTCTTCAGCTGACGTTAAATCCATTCCAGTGCGAAGGAAATAGAGCAGAGAGCAGAGGCCTGAAGTACCCATCTGCCAACCCTTAAGATGCACCTACTCAAAATGTGAGACCTTGTGGTTTATAAAAATGACCACATCATCTGGTCTTCTGCTGGAATGCAGTTCCCATCAGGCCAAAGGGAGAATCGGATGCAGCAGACGCATGGATGTACTGGATCTATACCGCAATACTATCATCAACAAAATCTACTTGCAGACCTTTTGTTCTTTCCAAAGAGCTAAGATGTATGGCTCATGTTTTGGACCACACACATGCAGTACCACCAAGGAGATTCCTCTCCTTGCTCCCAGAACCAGAATGAGCAAAAACAAGTTATAAAAGATTCGTGTGGTGAAACATGGCAATGATTGCAGAGAGGAAAAAATACACAAGATTATAACAATTCACAACAGAATGATGCACTTTTGCAAGAATACCTTGGAGCCCAATGAAAGAACCAGTGTTATTACTGTGTTGGATTCTTCAGGCATAACTAAGGCTGTCACTTTTGCCTTTTTAGGACACAAAACCAAAGGCCTGAATGTTAACCATAGAAAGTTTTAATAATCAATGACATACTTGTGTTCATCTGTGTAAATGCTTTGTAAAGTCAAATCTCAAAGGAAGCAAGTAAAGAGTATGTTCTATAATAAAAACACAGTGTATAAGAACAATGGCCATCAAGCTGTGAAAATACATCGTTGGCTTTTAAATTACTGGGGGGGGGGGGGGGGGAGTTAATACCAGGACAGGCCCAC
>JAOEHY010051983.1:0-10466 GCA_025447955.1 Psilopsiagon aurifrons
GGCTGGGGGCTGAGGGGGGGTGGGGGGAGAAAAGAAAAGTCGTCAATGACAGAGCTTCAGTTTGGAGAAGCTGTTTATAGCCAGGTTTAAACAGCAAGTTCTGAGATGCCAGACAGACCAGTGACTGACCCAAACCACAGGAGCATAACTGGTATGGTAAGAAGAGCCCTGGGAAAGAGCCCTGCCTGAAACGCACTGAGAGAGGACGTGGAAGTAGTTATTACACAATGCATGGGAAGAAAGACAAGGGCAGGAATGCATTTCAATGCCTAGGATCTTACATTGCACAGATTTAGAAATCAAAATGGTATGTCATGCTTTCAGAAAAAGAAAAAAAAAGAAAACCCTCAGTAATTTAAATGTTTCTGTGTGACCTGGGCTGAAAATATAACACCAGCTACAGAGCTGCAGTGACACAGTGCAGCAGATGAGCTGGGTTAACTTGAACTGAAGGAGCAAGCCATGGAACTACTACTTTATTAATATTCTCTTTGTTTCTTTGCCAGTCAAGAGAACAATCCGATGATGAAACAGAGGAGTCGGTGAAGTTTAAGAGGTTGCACAAGCTGGTGAATTCTACTCGCAGAGTCAGGAAGAAACTGATAAGAGTGGAAGAAATGAAAAAACCCAGCATGGAAGGTAAAAAAGCAGTGTGCATATGGTTAAAACTGTTGTGTGTGAATGCATGTTTCTCTTGAGAGGGAACAGAAAGTGGAGGGATGGGTGAGGGAGGGGTGGAGTGTTCTTAAGGGATGGTAGGAAAGCTTGCCTTGTCTATGGTGCATGCCTTATGCAAGTAATTGCATTTTGAGACAGTGGAAGGAGGAAAGTGACAGCCTAGGATGTGGTTATTGCTGATCTGGTATTTCCAGAGCAGCGCTTGAGAGCCTCTCATTAAGAGATTAGAACATGGTTTATGTTTTATGCCCCATGCTGTGGAGGGAGTGAGACTAGGAGCAGTTCCAGCTGGCTGCCCCACAGGCACAGCAAATAGGTAAACAGAGCCACCACCATGTTGCTCCGCCCTCTGAGGCCTGGGATGGAACACAGGTGAAGCCCTCACTAGTTTTGGGAGGGTAGTGGCTGGTTGGTGATGCAGTTGCTCTGTGGCATCATCCTGTGGCAAAAGTACAGAAACTCTATCAGACATTGTTGTGGGATAGCAACGGCCTCATGTAATATTAATTCCTACTTCTGGGGGAGCCTGCTTACAGTTTGGCTCCTGAATGAGCCCTGCTGCCAAGAGAAAGGGGGAGAGAAAGGAGGAGGAGGAGGAGGAGGGTGGGGAAATAGGAAGCAGAGTTCAGCCCCTAGGAATACCATGCTGCAGAATTAACTCTGGATGACCTGTATCTATGTGTGAGCACTCGGGTTAATGGAGCCTGAGCCTCAGGAGCCTTTGTGCATGGCCCTGCTTGAGTCCTCACTGGAACTGTGGGCATCCCTCTGTGTTAGCGGCCTTCCCAGAATCACATGCCGATTTCCTTCAGCTTTGCAGTGAGCTGAGCCGTGCTATGATTCCTTCCTAGTGCATTTAAGGAGAATGTGTGCATCTCCTTGGGTATGTGGCAGGAAGCTCTTGGCAAATTTATGATCTAGACTGCCTCTTTGGTGGTGGTGGCTGGTGTGAAAGGCATGGCTAGAACTGTGCACTGGGCAACTTCTTCATCTGAAAATTTCTTGTCACCATATAGGATGAACATAAAGCTGGGTTATCTTGAAGCAAAAGCATAGGTTTTGAGACTGGCGAATGCAACATGGCTATTTTTCCTTTGCTTTGAGGAAAGGACTACCCCTTTCCTCCCTGGAGGTCTGGGAAAAGCTGCAGGGAACAATCGGCCAGAGGCCCCAGAGATGGGGGCAGCTGCAGGAGCAGGCAGCTCAGGGGCTGCTGCACATGCAGCCGCCTTCCTGCATTTTGGCCAGACTTTCTCCTTAGCGTGCTAAGTGTCTGCATTGCTCTCTGTGCTCTCTGCTATGGTGCTTCACCTCCTTATTTCCTTTTCTCCCTCAGTCTTTCACTTAAGCATCATAGTTCTTTCCAGGTTTTTTTTCTTTTCCACTGAGTTTTTCCACCCTTGCCCCCCGCAAAAAAAATCACTGAATTAACAGTTGTATCCAAAAAAGTTTGCTTTGTTTCCTTCTATCTCAGTCTGCTGCCTGTCTTCTCTGTTTTAACTCCAGGCTTTTCTGACTAAGTTACGTGTAACTCTGAGTTTGTACTTTAACTAGCGCTCTGGAGTTTCTTTGCTGATCAGGAAACTCTGTAGCAAAACCAATTATTGCTATATGACACATCATGGGATACTTCTGCATAACTTCCCTATAACTAGAAGGCCCCTTAAGCAGCCAAGTCTACGTTAGGAATGACTTTTCTTTCCGCTCTTGACACCCAGGTTTTCATGTGGCAAAGTAAAATTGCTTCATAAATGCTGTCCATCTCCATCTCTCATAATGCAGATCTCTATTCCTATTCAGATATGTCAAAGGGCTTTTTAGGATCACAAGAAATACCGTGGTCAGATTTGGGGATTGCTGTCTGGCATTCCAAGTTATCTGTGGTTGGTTCTTGAGCAGTTTGCTGCTGTTGTTTGAGTCTGCATTATGAATGTAATGTGATATCCTGTATGGCAAAGTTTTGGGGAGTTGACTATAAAATTTGATGGAGTAATATCAGTAAAATTTCAGTAAATTCATCAGAGCTCAACAGGCTTTAACAAACTGTGAGAGTAGGCTTGGTTTGAAAATTGACATGCAGTTCCCCAGAAGAAAGATTTCTCATTGTCCTCAAAAATTTCTTCAGGAAGAACAACTATCCCAGAGCCTTCTCCCACATTTCTGCTGTTGACTCTGCTTCTGCTATCATGCTAAATACACATCTGGATGATCTGATATGCACTAGAATGTGCCGATAGCTTGACTCCATGTTTATTTTGTGTTAGCATGCTCATAGTGAGTTAAATAACTGAATCTTCATAATTTCTGGGCACCATTCTTATATAGCATTTAAAACCAAATCACATCTACATCTGTGTCATTATGGCTTTGTGTCATGGACTCACTCCAAATAACATCTGTTACAGTGTTGACACAGAATGCATATTTTACAAGCTGTTTAAAAACATATTTACTCAGTGGACTAAAATTGTTTATCAGCACATATTCAGTCCCAGGAGATTGTCTATTTTCTTTCAACATTGGGAAGCAGAGGGGGAGAAAGAGTAAGTTGGACAGTCCAGCAAAAGTGGTGTCAAAATCAGACTCCATTCCACATATCTACCCCAGAAAAGTTCTCAAAAGAGTGAAAGTTATGTGTCCTTTCACTGTCACAGAGAGTTTCATCTTGGTACAATAGCATTTTAGTTTTCAGCACTCAAATACGCTTTGCCAACAGAGTGAACTGAAGGTGGGACAGAAAGTCTGTACAAGGCAACCAATCTTCTTTCATTTTGAAAAGTGTCTTCTGTTATTGAATGAGTGAGTTTAGTAAGTTATAGGTATTTTGGTAATGGTTCAAATTTAGCTCTGCTGTGTAAGCAGTGGAAGCAATCATAGATGAAGGACCAGTTGGGTCAGACAGGAGAATTATTTTGACAAGAAATAAGTACTGTCACATTTCTCTGTGTGTTTCTGATACATACCTATGAATGCTGTGAAATTTGTTAGGGAAGACTGAGGAGGATGTGTACTCTGGTTTGACTCTTTCCTTGTTACTGCATCTAACACCTGAGCCTGTGCTTTGCTCAGAAGAAAACACCAGAGAAAAGTATCTTAAGTGATAAATGTGAAAAGGAATTGCAAGTTCAGGTCCTTTATTCCCTTCTCTGCACTCCAAGAAAAAGAGACCTGGCTATTTGCCCATCTCTAGTGCTTGTGTTGCAAAAAGTCTTCTTCCCTTCCTGTGAAATGTGTATTTGTTGAAAACCAGGTGTTTCTGTCTTTACCAGGAAGGACACTGTTGAAATTGGCACACCTGCAATTTGACCTACTTATTTTTATTTTGCATCTGTTTAAGAAAATTCTGTGTGATTAAAACTGGTGCCTTTTCCCCCATCAAAACCCCAAAAGTTTCAATTTCATTCTGGAGCTCAGTTCTATTAAAAAAAAAAAAAAAATACTGCTTTCTGCAGCAGCAGCAGCATTGGGTATTGCAAAACTGGACCTGAGAAGTACTTGTTTGTTTTTTAATACCTGAATATATTTTTGACCTGTTGTAATCTCACTAGAGCTGAGCAAGTATCAGAAGGTAAACCCTGAAAACAGGTCCCAGTTCCAGCCTTTAAGGGGTTCATTGTGACAGCACCTGTGGTCTGTCTTAGCTGCAGATGAAAGAGAGAATCTTAAAATAACAATGAGTTTACTTATGAGATGCTGTCATCTGCCTGTTGTTAACTTATCCCAGAACTCTCATTAAACAAGTGGAAGAAACTGCTTCAAATTTAACTACTTGCAAATGCTTTCTGGGCTGCTTCTATAAGAAAGAGTTTTCTTCCATTTTAAGTGAGAGATATCTTAGAGTAACACACCAAAGTTCCATAGGGAAAAGTATCTTAGATAACTGTGAGTGATGGATGACATGCATTTTGCTGCTTTTGTCCCCTGTAGGTGTGGAAGAGCACTCACTTGACAACTCTCCTATACTGGATGACAGATCAGCACTTTACTCTGGAGTTCACAAGAAGCAATTCTACTTTGACAGCCCCTGCGAAAAGCAGCCAGAGGATGACTCGGACTCACATACTACTTCTCCCTCATCCAGCAGTCTTGATACGTGGGGAGCTAATCGGAAGCTGGTGAAGACCTTCAGCAAAACCGATAGCCGTGGCCTTATCAAGCCTCCCAAGAAACTTGGGACATTTTTCTCTTACCCAGAGGAGGAGAAGACCCAGAAAGTTTGCCGCTCCATGACAGATGGGGAAATGAAGAAGAGCCTCGGCTCACTGAGCCATGGGGTAAGTACAGAAAGCATTTGCTTTTATGACAGCAACAGGCACAAGCACCATCTTCTGGTGTCCCTGGAGGAGATTCAGAGTGTAAGGAAGCAGATCCGATTGAAGAAAATGGATACTAACTATTCCTGTTCCAGAGCTTTTCTTTGCCAGCGTCCTGCTAGGAAAGGAGCATCTCCCACAGCTTGCGACCTGCAATTACTGCGTCACAAAACGAAAGGGGGTGGAGGTTGTGGCTTCCCAAACAGAAGGCTACGAGGGCGCACTTCTGTCAGCGAGTTCAATATTACCTATGTGGTGGAGAGAAGCCTGTATAGTCACCTCAACCTCTCACAGCTGGTGCGTCCCGTTACTGACAGGACCCTGAGCAAGGCCGACAAGCAGGACCTGAGGAGATGCCTGCTGGAGGAGGATGAGGAGGCCAAGAGGAAGTGGGCTGCCACAGTGGATCGCTGTACTAAAAGGGTTCTCTTGAGAATCCACCAAAAGTCTGTGAGTCAAAGAGTTGCCATGAAGGTGGTCTTCCAGTTTCTGTGAGGTTGCAGTCAATACTTTCTGCTTTATACCTTTAACTAAAACTCAGCGCTTCTGCTTTCCTTGCTGTCAGAAACTCTTAAGCACTGTAATTCAGCTCTGGGGTAAGAGTTTGATACAATCCCATCAGGTACGAGTCTTGCTGAAAATGCAGTTTCTTTGTGTACAGAATAACTCAATGAGAGCTCAAATATGACACTGCTGCTTCTTAAACTAGCACAGAAATTGAGATCACAGGTGAGCAAAGACTTGAGATGCTATAGACATGTTCTTTGTGATACTCTGGGAGTCAGTATTCTTTTAAAGGGATTACTGAGAAAATTTTCAAAGGATTAGAACATCCTTTATCAACTGTGCTGTTTCCCTCCTGCTGTTGTTGCCTCGTGTTGGCCCTCCTTTTCTCAGTTTGCATCTCATCAGTTCACCCACCTAGTACTGTATTCTCTGTTAACACACACAGCTGCAGAAAGACAAGGGGGTTGACATTATGTAAACACTACCCTGCTTGCTGCTGGCCACCACCAAAAGTGCTCCTTCTGCTCTGTCCCTGGCCATTGCTCCTTCTTTCTAGCATGGGGTAAAGGTGGGACCTTCCCTCAGAGCATTTTGGAAAAGGAACAAGGGGTGGCTGATAAAGAAAATTGTGCAGTACAATGGGAAATCATTTGACACCTCCAGAGATCCAAAGCTGCTTCCTGATTATATGGTCCCCTTTTGACATTTCCCTTTACCACGATGCTGAGTTTCCTAGGAACTTGCCTTTGGGGCAAGCCAGATCTCCAAAGCTGAGCCAGCTAGTCTGTTGTCTAGATGACAATGTAAATATGTTCCCTCCTTCGGTGGGTGGAAAGAGCAGTGCATTCATAATGTTAAGCAAGATATTCCAGTGAACAATACAGTAGAAACACCTTTTCCTCTTCAACTACAGATTTCGAGAGGTCTCTGCTTAATTTCTTCACGTGTGATGTATTCTCAATGTAAGAGTAACAGCCTTAGTCTCCTTGAATAACCTGTGAGAGGTAACCAAACCTTCATGGTCTGCTTTTTGTTCTTCAGCTGCAAAATATACATTTTTTTTTCTACTCAGTACCATGAGTATTCTCTCTTGGCAGCTTCACAGTTTCTTCTGCATTGACTGCTTGCTTTGCCACTCACAGGGTGCTGTTTATTTTCACAATCATTGTACTCTCAGAAGGCATTGTTTTCCCATAAGGATATTACAATGATAAGAGAAATCTTACTTACGCTTCTGTGGGTTGTACAATAGGGTTATCTCAGGCAAAAGAGAATGCCCTTATGTGCTAGAGATGCCTCATAATTAAAATAGTTTCTGAAACTGTCTTTGTAAATACAGATGACAGAAAAGCTTTTCAGTTTTTCTAATAAGTTGTCTTGCCATAGTAATTTCATTATTAAAACCAACTAGGCCAACTTTTATTTATTCACAAGAGATACAATCGCAGAAGAAATGCATGATGTGATGTTGCTGTTGTTGAGGAACTCCTCAGTAAACTGCTCCTCCAGCCTCATTTGAATGGGATAAATGGTGGAGGCATGCTGCGCTTACTAGCTTTTTCAACACACTTCTTCCTGAAACCACAAAAAGCTGGCAAACTTCAACCAGTGCCACTCCTCCTTCCTAGAAATGCTTCATGTTTGTTTGCTGCAACCTCAGGGAAACTGCAATGCCTATGTATTCAGTGGAATTGGTCACTCTGTCTTGCCTTGCCATTCATTTTTATCATTTATATTTGTTTCAGTGACCTGGACGTGCATGAAATTTTCAAATTGCATCAGTTTTTCTTTTCTCCCAAAAGGATAATACTTTTGATTGCATGGCCATTCCATTGAATATCCCTCTCCTCATCCACAGACCTTTTGTTTGGTACAGTATTGCCAAGGTCACTACTGGAATCTGCAGGCCGAAGTTAAATATTAAATGTGTGGGGAGATCTATAATGAGTCAATAAGCACCTGCATGATGGTGCATTTATTCAGAAGCTTTTAACTAGCAGACAGTTTGCTATCTCAGAAGACTGCTTTAGGAGGAGCTCTGGCTGGTTTGACAGACAAGCTTGCCCAGAGCAGTTCCAGATGTCCTCTCCTCATTGCTCTGATTGCCTTTACACTGTAGGATTAGTTAGAATGGACTCTTAAGAGAAGGACAACATTACTTACAGTTAAACATGCTGTGCTTTAAGAACAGTTCTTATTACTTGTGGTTGGTCTCAGATGCTTTCCAAAAATAATTTTTCAAACCTATGCCATAGTCACATTGCCTTCTGGTAGAAGACACATAAAAAAATTCTGTATCACAGCACTCATTTTTAATGTGTGTGTGGTATAGGCAAAGCTGGCTTTGAGTTCTAGTAGAGCTGCGGTGTGTACAGAAACTGTTATCCAATCACTGTAGGTATGCAGCAGCTAACATAGAAGCTAGCAGGCTTTTAAAAAGCTATTAATATATATATGCTGATTAGCAGTGAAGGGCAGGAAGAATTTTTACTTTAATAGAACTACTTGATGTAATTGTTTGTTAAGTGTCACAGTTTATAGAGCTTGTTTCTTCCTAATAGAGTGTTGAAGCAGACTGGTAGTTCTCACGCAGTGGGTCTTCACTGTTTCCCAAGTACAGACTCACGGTACTGATCAGGCAATCCTTTGTAGGTCTGATCTGATATTTAGTTGAGTCTTAAGATTTCTTTGATGTTACTCTGCTGGGTAGTTCAGTCCCTAAGAGCTTACAGTTTGCAAGTAGCTGATCTTCTTCCTCCTGAAGAGAATACTTAGACATCTGCCTCCCTCACCACCCACACTCAGAGCCCAGAGTTGAAGTTGCACAAATAAATTCGAGCTGTTGTATCTTCATTTCTCTGGATTGCCCTTGTGAGGCTTCTGGCAGGGCCAGGTACTTGAGTACTGTTGAGCTGGCTGTTCAGTGGCCCAATATAAAGTCAAAGTTTTACCTTTTGGAATGTGGGGGGTTGGACTAGATAATCTTTGAAGATCCCTTCCAACCCAAACTATTCTGTGATTCTGTGATTGCAAAGGAAAAGCTGGATGCTCTCTGAGACCCTAAAGTGTCTGGTCTTTTTTAAAGTGATACCAAAGCTTGAGCAGAGATTCATCTACCACAATTAAACGATGGTTAGCTGTGGAAATGCAACTGTTCTGAGTTTGGTGGCCCTGTGCTCTTGGGAAGGATGCAGTATCATAGTGCTGATTTTCCTTTTTTATTCAGAATGATCAAGATAAACTAAATCTGTGCATTCAGCCAAAACTGAGACATTCCACTAGGAGATTGCGGCACTGTAAACAGCATACTTTATCCCAGAAGTAGCAGAGCTGCTTTGTACCAGCACAGGTGTGACAGTAAATACCTCATCTGGAATTGGGCCTTGCTGAGTCTCTAGGGACACAATGCTTATGGATAGGCAGGCTGTTTTTTCCCTCCTCTTACCAAGAGCTTGCCCTACAAGGCCTCTAGTGTTTCCCTGTATTTCAGTGGAAATGGAATCTATGGAGCTATTCCCAGAAGGTAGGTTATTCAATGCTTTAAGAGATTGGTGGTTCTCTGTTTCATTGCTACTGTGAACTCATTTATGAAGGCCGATAGCAGTGCTGAGGTGGAGTTGCCAGCACCCTGGAAAACTTGATGCATAAGAACAACAGTTTTCTTGGACCAGAAGGTCTTTTTTTCCTTTTTAAAAAGAAGAGTAGGCAATAGATGACTCAACAGCGGCAGACCGTAGGCCAAGGAGTTGTCTCTGGAAAAGGCAAATGACTCAAATGGCTTTATAACAAATTTCTTGATTTATAATTTCCCATCCTTTTATTTGTTTGTTTCCATTTTTGCAGACATTTCTGTTTTCACTGGTGTTCCCCAAATCACAGATGTTTTCAGTGAGCCAATGATTGTGACAGAACTGTATCCATTGTTTTCTTGGTTATTTTTTTACAGAGAACCTGTAGCTTTGGGGGATTTGACTTGACAAATCGTTCCCTTCATATTGGAAACAGTTCTGACCAAATGGTAAGTTTAAGACAAGAAGGTGCAGACTTGAAATAGCATAAAAAGAAATGCGCAATAGAGTTATTATAGACTGAAGTGTAATTTAGGTCTGTAATAACAGTTTGGGAATCCAGGAAAGCAGAGTAGCTTTGTTAACCTCAAGCTTCCTTAGCTTTGAGAATAACATACCCGCCCATATCCATGTGTGTATAAGTATTTATATACCATATGTGTAAAAGGCAGGAACAAGTGATCAAAGTGCAGATCTGGGGATACATCTGTGGGCTATTCTTATGTCTGACTTCCTCAGAGCATCACCCCAGGCAAAACATGATTACTATACTTTCTTGGTAAAAATATTTATTATTTGGGATGATGAGGCAAACTTTCCTTCACTGAAGATCTGCAAGTTCTTTGGGTGGAAGTCATTATGCAAGAGATTTATTATTTGTTTTCTCATTGTATCTAAGAGCTATGGAGTAGACCGGGATCCCATTGTGCTGGGTGCTGCACAACTGATCTCAGAGCTCTTTGTGTTATAAAAAAATAAAATAAAAAAATTCCTCCCCTGAGAATTAATTCCATTTTATGTTACTCATGTTGATCCCAGTGTTACTGTTGGCCAGCCTGCAGCCAAAAATAACAGAATAGAAATGAGCCAGAACATCTTTTCAGATGAAATTGCCAACATATTTTTTCCTTTTTGCCCATATAAGATTTTCTTTTCTGTTTCAGCATTGGAGCTGATAACTTTTCTGTTCACTTAAGTCAAGTCCAAATTGTGAAACATTTTATGTGCCAGCATTGTATTTTCTTATGTCAGATGGGTTTCTTGGGGATGTTTTTGGTTTTCCGATTACTTTTTTTAACATCACAAATTAAATTTTTCCCTACTAGCATCAGTAGTGGGAGAGATGCAGTGCACCAGCATAATGTATATAGAGCAAGGGTTTTTTTCTTTAAACATTTTA
>JAOEHY010051983.1:10566-39065 GCA_025447955.1 Psilopsiagon aurifrons
TAGTAGGAGAGATGCAGTGCACCAGAATAATGTATATAGAGCAAGGTTTTTTTTCTTTAAACATTTAAACCCATTAAGTAGAAGGTTTTTGAGAAAAAGAAAAGGCTGACCTTAATTTCTGCCAATAGACTAAAAGTTACCAAAGTTGTGAACACAAACAACTTCAAAAGGAAAAAATGTAGCATTGTCAGAAGTGAAGTGTCAGCTGAATTTCAGAGAAACTTTTTTTTGGAGAACCTTAGTAAAGTAGCGAACATACATAAATTAGGAAAAGAGCTATAAATCTTTTATGTAGAATACCGTGTACACTTGTTTTAAGGTTTGTTATTTGAAGTAACTGTATTTTCTTCAGAAGGGTTATTGAACCAAGTCAAAGGCCAAATTCAGTAGTCAGTTGGTTTGGCTAAACAGATTTTGGTCCTTTTTGCATTGTGATTTTTGGTGTACCCTTGCCAATGGAAGTTGCTGGTAGTAACTCTTAATATTGCTGCCTTGCTGTGGTTCCCAACACCCTGTAGAACAAAAGACCATGTTTAACATGCTGCCTGGCCAGTCTGAGAAAGGGCCGAGTCACACAGGTGAGTTTGGCAATATCAACTGATCCATGTTAATTCTTCATGTGCACTTGTGGCATAAGTAAATGCTGGGTATCTTAAGCTGGTTTAGAAAAGGTTAAAAGTATTCAGAGCAGTGAGCCTTTGTCGCCCACTATATATGGACCAGCTAATTTAGTTCAGCATTACCCTGTTGGATGTCTTAAGAATAGGTGTGCAAGTGTTACTTCCTGCCATGGTTGATGGATTTAGAAGCTTTTTTGTTGTGGGTTTTTGTTGTAGGGTTTATATATATGTATGTATAAGAATCTACACTAAAACCACAGAGACTGTCATCAAGAGAGGTTAACTGAATGCCTGTTTAAGTAAATTTGGGAAATAAAATGCAGATATCCACATATTTTTATATATATATATGCACGCACACATATATTTGGCTAGGTTGGCTAGGATCTCGGGGGTACCTTTACTCCTGTTACAAGGTATAAGTCTTAGCTTGAAACTCTGGAGTTTTCTGTCAGGTCAAATCCTTACCTGAAGCTCAAAGGGATAAAGTCATCCTAACAAACTGCAGCGTACGTACAAATAGTGGCTGCAGAGAAGGTTATAAATCAGGCCTTAGGGGTACGTTACAATGGACTGCTACAGTAGTTTGCCCAAGGTCTCTGCAGTAACTGGTGACTCAGGAAAAAATAGCTTTTCTATTACAGCTTTAAACTCTGGTTTATTTTTCAGGGCAAGGAAGGAGACTTTGTTTATAAAGACGTGATCAAATCCCCTTCTGCCTCCCGTATATCTCTGGGAAAAAAGGTGAAGTCTGTAAAAGAAACCATGAAGAAAAGGATGTCTAAAAAATACAGCAGCTCTCTGTCTGAGCAGGTATGTAAGGTCTGCAGTGGAGTCCACTTTAATAGTGTAGAAGTGATAATCAATACTGATTCCCATGCTTCAAGGCATCTCTGAAGATAATTCTAACAAGACTGTGAAGTATGGCTTATTTCAGTGTTCTTATAAAATCCCTTACTGTGAAATGGCTTCCTATAGATGTCAAACCATGAAAATGCATTTTCAGATATTCATTCAGGTAGCTTATCAGCAAAAGCCTGTGGTTGATGGCATTACACATCTTGCACTCTATTTCCATTTCTTTATCATTGTTTATTGAGGGAACTGGTCTTTGACACAGGGTCACAGTAATATATTTAATATTCAATTTATACCTTAGTTTAAATTCTCAGCATAACTTCATGTATATGGTTCCTCTCTGCTGTTATAGATCTTTTGTCCATCACAGTTTCCCTCTGCAGCAGCCTGTTAAAGTAGATGCACAATGTAGTCAGAAAGGGGCATCCCACAGAAGATTTTCCTATTATTCTTTCATTATAGATTTTTATGGCATATTCTTAAAGACAAATCTGAAGTACGTTAGTTGTAAATTAGCCTTTGAATTTCAGTGGCCTGGGAACAATTGCTGTCTTTTTCCCTTGTGGTATATTTTGCATTCCTTTTCTTCAGTGGAGTATCGAAAATTCTTCGGCATTTTTTGAAACCGATCTTGCCACTTGAAACGCGTAGTAGCTGCTAAAGCCGAGCTCTCTCTGGCTGACATCGCCCCCAAGTGGACTACTGCCGGGGTTGCTGCCAGCCGTAGAGAAATGGGAATGGCGTCATGCCCCAGCAGATCTGCTTTCTGGTATTAATGCAAATCCTTAGTGCCAGTAAAAAGAGCAGCTCGTAACATTAAAAATACCCTCCACAAACTGCAGAATCTGGAGACAGCAGAGACAAGCTGGAACGTGGGCAGTTTTATGCAATCCTCTGCAACATTAGAATCTCCTTCCTGTAGAACTGTCATACTGATTCATAACCAGGGCAGTGCTACAGTTACAGTTATTTAATTTAAATTAACGATAAAAACATTTTAAGGCCTAACATGATTTGATATTGATAAAAAGATGCTTTGATGTCTGACTGGCCTTGCAGTGCCCCTCTGCAAAGACTGCCTAAGAAAAGGACACTTGAGAAATTGGTTTACAGTGAGTTAGCAAACAGTTCTGTAGCTCTCTCCAAGATTGACTTGACCTCTGAAGTCATATGCTGGGATGACTTTTTTTCCCTGATGATTCTGCAGCATGCAAATAATAGCTTCCATCTGAAAGTTTTATGACCACAAATCCCCACAAAACCTCTTCTTATGTGCAAGCTACAGTTCTTTTGTTTTCAAACTTTTTAGCACAGTTGGTTTAGAATGTTTGTACCTTTCTGGCATCATGACTCAAACTATCTGCCAGTATCTCTTTCTACATTCAGAAAAAATCCCAAGCAAAATTTATTTTGGCCACAAAATCTGCTGCTTTGCTTTAACTGTGCTTCACAGAGGCTGACAGAATTTCAGTTTTGGAAAGACTCTTTGATTTCCTGTAATGCTTGAGTGAATGAAAAGAGAAAATGCCTCACCTGTTGCACATGCAGCAAAACCTTTACATATTTAAGCATTTATGTTGATGAGTATTTATACTATGCACAGGCTGCATTTTCTGGTTAATTCATTTTTTTGTCTTCAAGGTAAATGAGCAAAATAACAATTCACTGAAAAAAAAGAAGTACATTGATGCATGTCTCACTTGAACTGTCTGATTTGTTTGTGTTCATCTTTATAAAAAGTACAGATACAGAAAGCTGAATTTGGCATTCGCTGTTTTGCAAGTACTGCTGACAAGAACACCACATCATTAACAACCTTTGAATTGGGAGTGTGCTTAATGTTTCTTTCTGCTTATTAGTGCTAGCTTTTTCAGACTGTACTGTTTGCTTCTGTGTCTGCTGTCATGCATAATAAAGTTGGGTTTCTGCCACAGCTGAGTACTACTGAGTAAGTAGATAAACATAGAAGGTCTGGTAAAAAGCAAGAAAACAGAATCTCTTCCCTTGGAGATGAATAAGCAGCTCCTGTCGGTGCCTGTGTTCATTTACCACACTGAAATGGTTCAATCCCTTTCAGGAGTCCAGCCCTGGGGTCATGCCCGGTTCTCCGCAGTCGCCACCTCCAGACACTGACTCCCTGGACAAACCCAAGCTGAAAGCCGGTGGCTCAGTAGAGAGCCTGAGGAGTTCCTTAAGTGGTCAGAGCTCAATGAGTAAGTTCATTTGTAATTTTGTTGCTCCATTTGTGTGGCTTCAAGGAACAGAAATCTCTGCAATAAGCAGAATCAGAGAAAGTTGAAGCAGTGGTTAGAAAGTTAGAAGGGCTGATGAGTTAGTCATTAAGGGTTTACAAAGAACTGCAAACGCTTTCTGGATGGGTGTGCTGGGTTCTCCATTATAGTATAAATGATTGAAGTGAGAGTTACAATCCTTGGCCACTAGTAAACAGGCTTTTCTAAACATGAGATTTCTCCTGGGCCTCCTGATGGGCTTCCCACCCTCCCTCCAGAGGGACCTTGAGGTTCTCTCATTAACTAGTTAGATGAGTATTTAAAACCTTGCTGGCTAAGACTGTCTACTCAAAATAGATCTTAAGTGGTACACAGATGAAACAGACTTGCCTTTTTAGGAGTTACCGACCAATAGATAGCAAGAACATACTGGGGGGTGGGCAGGAGAGGGGCCGAAAAGGAAGCTCCATTTTTAAGTAACTGAAAGTGTGTTCTGAAAATCATCTGCCTTTTTTTTGTTTGCTTGGTTGGTTTTCTTTTTTTGTAATATCAATACAGAGTGTTGCCATGAAACCGATTTTTTGGAAATGAGGGGATTCTGAAACTTCATGGAGGATTCAGAGCTCATTTTACTCACACCACGGTGCTTTTCTGTGGGCAAAACTTCTCAGAGAAATGACATCTCCTTTGATGAGATACCGCTTAAACAGCTTCTTAGTTACATATTGAGGAGCTGAATTTGGGAAAACAGGAGTGCAAAGTAGATTATTCACATGATGGGAGAGTTAGTTATATAGCAGCATTCAAGAACTTTTAACTTTGATTGCCAAGTTCTGTAGAAAGAAGACTGATTTTCTGTCTTGCCTCTGTTTTCTTTTCTGAACCTTCCTCACAAAGAAATTCTTTATTAGAGATTGATAATGTGTCTCTCACCAGGTGGTCAGACGGTGAGCACAACAGATTCCTCAACCAGCAACAGGGAGAGCGTGAAATCAGAAGATGGTGACGATGAAGAGCCTCCTTACAGAGGACCTTTTTGCGGAAGAGCCAGGGTTCACACTGATTTTACTCCAAGTCCTTACGATACAGACTCTTTGAAGCTCAAGGTACCAGCCATATCTCTTTTGAAGGGGTCAAGCATTTATTCTGGCAAAATAAGAGCTCTTTGCAAGACTATGCAGTTCTTAACTTTAATGAATTTACATGTGGTTTTTGAAGCCTTTTAACCTGTGTTATTCTGATACATTTAAGATTTGCTTGAGTTACAGCAAAGTGTTATAGAATGTAAGTATCAATATTTCTCCATTTTGAGGGAAAGACACTTGTGTCTTTAGTTTCTGGAAAATCAAAAATGTGCCGTAAATTCATTTCCATTTTGCAAGGATTTTTTTTTTCTTTTTTTTGAGATTGGAAAAATACTTTGTCTGCCACAGTGAATTAATCCATCAATGGAAAAAAAATCAGAATCCTTGGAAGAAATGTAGATGCATCTGTGCATAGTGTCTCTTAAAGGCATTTCAGTTAATAGAACTTGTTTTGAGTTAATGTTGAATTACTTTGCTGGCTGTAAGTTGTCAACCCCCCTTTAATTTTTCTCAGATCAGCTTTTATTTTTAGTTCTGTTGTATTCAGTTCAAATTATCTGACTTCTTACAGTCATTATTTAAAATTCTGTGGGCAGGTAATTCCTATTAAATGTACATACGGTAATCTCTTTATGAGGACGCAAAAACGGTTGTGTGTCCATTTCTTAGTTATGGTCAGGAGCAATTCAGGAAAAGTAGCAGTGTTGCACAGTTGCTTCTGCATATACCTCCTTTTCTCAGGAGATTTGAAGTGAGGCTGTGTCTGTATACACTGAGCATGTTAATTGCACCAAATTTCTGATATTGCAAAGCTTAGAGACATTTTTGCGAAGCAGCAGTGATGCATGATTGGGGCATAAGCAGGTTTGTTAATCAGGACAGTGGGAATCCATTCCAGGTTTTTTGTTGACTTGCTCTGTGGTCTTAGGCATGTCAATACCTTTTTCTCCCATTTGTAAAACAAGTATAATCAGATATTTTTGCAAGAGCTGCAGTTAACCTTTTGAAAACTATAGAGTGTTGTCCATTCTGTGTACATGTAATTATAAGACAAAGTTGGTTTTTTGCTTGACTATCATTTTGCTTGACTCTGATGCAGACATCAGAGATCATGCCTAAATGGCTTTCTTGCTGCTTTGGTCTGCAGAAAGGTGACATTATTGACATAATCAGCAAACCTCCCATGGGCACTTGGATGGGCCTGTTGAACAACAAAGTTGGCACTTTCAAATTTATCTATGTGGATGTGTTAAATGAAGAGGAAGAGAAGCCGAAGCGGCCCACCAGGAGACGCCGGAAAAGCAGACCACCCCAGCCCAAGTCAGTTGAGGATCTCTTGGATCGCATCAACTTAAAGGTCTGAATTGTCTTTCTGTTTACCATTTGGTTTTACTTGTGGGAAGAGGCTGCACCTTTGGAGTTACTGTTTTGAAAGCTGCTGCATACCAGATTCATAATCTGAAGGATCATGACACCACTTAGCAGACGTGGGTGCTAGCTGCAGAGTGAATATTGCTGAGGCCGGGCAGAACTGCCTCTCAGGATTGATAAAGTGCTGCAGGCTGCATGCACTCAGAGCCTGTAAATCCTTGCATAGTATGGCTACTAAGTGCCACTCTTCAAAAGCAAGCGAAAAATGTAAAATGACAGTAGTAACCATCTTTTTTAAAGAGGAATGTTTTTTCCGTGTTTCTGTTCAGAAGAGCTAGGGATAAACAAGTGTGGCAGTCATTCACCCTTTATACTTCTCAGTCACACAGAGCTGTGCCGTATTGCATGTCTGGATAGCACGCTACCCAGGCCATTCAATACAGTGCATTCCAAATGCAAAAATATGTGCAGCATTCTGGTTCTGGCACAGCTACCTCCCTGAACTCTGAGCAGTGTTTATACAAGCTATAATCCTATAATTTTGCTGTTATACGCTGGTTTGCATTTGCTAAACTACTGCTTTTTCTATTGATCATGAAAATCTCTTCTAGTATCTTTGTTGAGTAAATATGTTGTCTTACAGTTCTCCTTTTTTTTTTTTCCTGTTATACAGGAACACATGCCCACTTTTCTGTTCAATGGTTATGAAGATCTAGATACCTTTAAGCTTTTAGAAGAAGAAGATTTGGATGAACTGAACATCCGAGATCCTGAGCACAGAGCTGTTCTCCTCACAGCAGTGGAGCTGCTACAGGAGTATGATAGTACGTGGGATTTTTTTAAGTTTTCAGTAGCTCTGCCAAGAACCTTGTAAACCTCTTGAAGCAGAAAACTGGTGCCAGGATTTTGATCTTTTTTTTCCCTAATCTAGTTATTTCCACGGTAATTCTGTGTAACAGTATGTGGATTCTTGAAGAGTGACTTAAGACTTGTATTTGTTCTGCCAGGTTGCTTTTGTTCATGTAAGCCCTGCTACCCAACTTATTAATGTGATGTCAAATGCACAACACATGTTTTAGAATATTGATATTCAGGAATAAATCCTGAGATAACCTACTCAAAATAAGAAGCTGAGGCATAGAGAATAGAAAAGAAGAAACTTCTTTATGAGATAGTCAAGGGTAGGAAAAAGATCTAAGCCCAGAGAGCCATGGAGAAGGGTAATGTGAATTAAAAATGAGAATTAAACTCTCTTATTTTACCTGCACACACATATGGCTCTTGGACTGTGAACTGCAGGATTCTACAGTTACCTTCAGGTTGTACGCATAGCAGCATAGCAGTTTGTAAAGGGACAAAATGTAAGTCAAGTGCAAATAGCAGAAGACAGTGACCCAACTGCCAAAGGGGCAGAAGTGTGTTTCTGCCTATTGTACAGATGGTCTCCAGCAAGTGGCTGCAAAGATGAGGGAAAGCAGAGCAAGCCGTGTCAGTTAAATTTGATGGCATCTTTGCTGCACAGGAGAAAATGGGGCTGTACCATCCACACAGTAGTCATGATAGACTCATGGTAAAATAGATCCATTTGGAAAACAAGTGTAGCTTGAGACAGGAATTTAGATGCACTCAATACCTAGTTGCAGCAACCTAAGACAGTACTGAATTGCCCCTTTGTACCTAAGTGTCAGCAGAACTTTAGTATCCCACTGAACAGAATCAGTGGAATGGATTGTGTGCGCGTTTTCTCAGGTGCTTCTGTGCAGAATCCTGTGTTTTAGCTTAAACTGCCATAGCAGCAATTTAAACAGCTGCTTATGAAGTGATTAAGCGCAATGCTTAATTCTGTTATAGGGAGATGTGTGGTTAGTATCTCTAGAAGATGCTGTGTGTCCTGAGCTTTCATGGACACATAGCTTTTTTGTTCATTTCATTTCCCAAAGAGGCATCCACGCTTTCTCTGTCCTCTTCTACCCCTCAATAAAACTGAGGTTGCAGACTTAGATTCTTATATCAGAGTAGCTTTTCATGACCTCATATGAGCTTCTCTTCATTATTTGTAGACCTACTTAGAATGCTCACTTCCATGAAGTAGTAATTTTTTTAGGGCACTTCAATTTTGGTTTGAAAACTTGAAAAACTGTGTGATGTGATGGTTGGAAAGTATAAATTCCAGCTCCAAGTCAGGGTAATGAGCAGAAAGAGAAGTGAGGGCCAGATAGCTGGAACTTGGGAAGGGCAACATTTAGTTCCACCCCTTAATTACCTTTCAGTGCTGAGAACAGGAATTGGAGTAGCCATTTCTAACATTTTATTGCAGGAAAAGAAAAACAGCATAAACTTTATCCTTACATCTGGGTAAATTCTTGGAATCCAGCCTATGCAGCCTAGATGAACCACACTTGAGTGCTGACTCTTTGCAAAGACCAAGGAAGGAAGAAATTGTTACCACTAGTCCCTCCCTTGTCCCTTCCCACTTCATTAGGGGGCAGCATCTAACTTTGCCAGACCCACCTCTGATCCTTCCTCTTGGTCCCTTCTGGAAAGTAGGTCAGGGTTCATATTTTGTTCTTTTTTACTTGATTTGGTTCTTTTCAGTGCTTTTTTTTCCCCCCCTTTGTTTTGGGCGCTGAGTTTGGGTTTGGGTTTTTTTGGTTGGTTGTTTGGTTTGGGGTTTTTTTTTAAGTTTTAGAACTTTGACTCCATCATTTTAAATAAATTTCCACAGTTGTAAGTTGCAGGAGTTGGCCCCAAGGCAGCTGAGGTGCACAAGCAGTCCATTCTGCTTTCATTGTGTGTCACACTGCTCCCTCACACTTGTGCTGAGGCTGTTGCTTAATTCTTCACCAAGCAGGACGAATGTTTCCAATATGTATGATGGCTAATGTTCCTAATGCTCCCTCTTTTCTAGAACAGTGATCTGCTACAATGAATACAACAGGGAAGATTGTAAAATCATAGAATCTTTTAAGTTAGAAACGACCTTTTAAGATCAAGTCAACTGTTAACCTAGCACTGCCATGGCCACCACTAAGCCATGTCCCTGAGCAACATCTACACCTTTTAAGTGTCTCCAGGGATGGTGACTCAACCACTTCCCTGGGCAGCCTGTTTCAGTGCTGGACAGTCATTTCAGTGAAGAAATTTTTCCTCATAGCCAATATAAGTACCCCCTCATGTGCCACCCAGCACAACCTGAGGCCATTTCTTGTCCTGTTGCTTGTTACTTGGGGGAAGAGACTGAAACACACCTCGCTACAACCTCCTTTCAGGTAGCTGTAGAGACCACTAAGGCTCCCCTGAGCCTCCTTTTCTCCAGGCTGAACAAACCCTGCTCCCTCCTCCTAAGACTTGTGCTCTAGACCCATCACCAGCTTCATTGCTCTTCTCTGGACACACAGGATAATGGTGTTGGAAATGGAAGGTTGAAAAGTTCAGCCAGATTTTCTGTTTGCCTGTTTTTCACTGTATTCTCACATCCTCCAGGTAACAGCGACCAGTCAGGATCTCAGGAGAAACTTCTCATTGAAGGCCAAGGCCTAACCGGATGCTCTCCTCGGGATTCTGGCTGCTACGAAAGCAGTGAAAACCTGGAGAATGGTAATGGTGACAGCAGTGAGCCTTGTAATCCCTGCAGCCTTTTTTCAGTAGATATCTTCATATACTTTCTGCTTCTGTTCCTACCTAACACAGGCTACTTCATATTTGACGTTTCTCTTTGTTCTGACTGTCTTTTTTCCTCTTGGCTTGAGCCACTGATTTTTGTTGCTATTGTTTCTAATTTATTTATTTGCATTGGTAGGAATCGGATCACATTTCAGAAATCATCTTTCTTCCATGATCGTATGGCAACAGGCACTCTCAGTGCCATTCTCTGCCTTCTCCAATTCCTGTCATATTGTCATGCAGCTGTGCCTCATGAGGCTTGTACTACTTGCACTCCAACAGTCCATGTCTAAGGGACTGCTGGTAATGGAGAAATCACTAAACTCCACTGAGATTAGGATTTCTGCAAAACCCTTACAAAAAATGTTTAGAAAAATTGTTCTCTGTTTTAGGACGTATCTTTGTTTGCTTAGGTTGCATGTTGCCTTCTCTGATCAGAAGCCAACTGCAGAGACTGAGGACTTTTCAGTGTATGAACACTAGCAAGTTAAATTAATTGAGAAGTTGGCAAGGAAATAAACTATAGGGGAAAAAATGCTCATGGCATCAATTCCCATTGCCTTACCTTGCATCAGTGAAAGGTGATACACTGAAAAATTACCACAGCAGATGTTAACAGAGGTTGCTCTGTTCTGAAGAAATCAGTTTGTTGTGCCGACTGAGCGTGCTTTACTTGAGGGATGGTGTAATCTTGTCATTAGCAATGAAATATTAAAGTACATGAACCTGGTTTGAGCTTGGCATTATCACTCCAAGCAGCTGAGCCATGGCTTGGCCTGTAACTGCCTGGTTTCATAACTAACATCCAGCATAAACAGGAAACCAAGAACAGAATAAATAGAGATACTCTACGCCCCTTGTAGTGGCCATTCTTCCCATTTAAAATATGAGCTAAAGGTCTTTCTCTTAGTATGTGCATATTCTGCCAGTCTGCGACTCAGAAATAACCATTTATTGAAGAAAATTGCAATTTGCTTTGGGGCTGAATGCTGAAATCAACAATATGCTAAATTCCTGAAAGCAGAGAGAATTTTTTTCTTGAATATGAATCTCCATCCTGTAGGCATGCTGAAATATAATCATGGCTAAATATATGGCATATGTGACAGTTTTCTTCCCTTTTAATCTCTTAAGTGCCATCATAATGATAGCTGGAGCACTGAAGTTAAATTGCTGCCTGTACACTTTCCTTATTTTAACAATATAACAAAATCTTTAGAAAGTGATTGGCATTGCCTGTCTGCATAGGTACTTAGAAATATTAAACTAATATTTCTATCTGAGTTTTGCAGAATATGAACTACCACTGATGATTTTTATATTGCTTTTATGTATGGCTTGCTGCATTTCTGCATCATTTTGCTCACAAATGCATTTAATGCTTGTTTGGAAAACCATTATGAAACAAACATTTAGTATGGGATTCATTCAGAGATTTTGTCAAGGCTGGTTAATCTGAAATGTGCTACACCTTCTTTGCAGAGTTCATGAACCATAGTTGTTTCTATGCATATTGTTTTCAAAATACATTGTATTCTCATCCATTAAAATAAGGATAATCATTTGTCTAGTATAAACATCACAATGAGCAGAGCAGCAATAATAAACTGTACTTCATGAAGGGGAAATATATTCTGAGAAGAAATGGTTCTTCAGATTTTCTGGGGAGTGGTTATACATAGTATTTTGATATGTAGTATAGTGTCTCGTTTTGGGCTGATACTGCACCCTTTGGCATCAGTTCTAAGATTTCAGAGTTGCTCTTACATTTTGGCTAGAGTGTGGTTTACCACATACAATGGTAGTGGCAGTATGTATCTTTTATAGGTACTGCTCTGAGTCCCACTGCAGAAATATTTGGGTATTCTCATAAGTATACACAATGTACTTAGAGCAGCATTGTGATCTTATTCCAACTTTTGAAGAGCAAGGAATATACAGTTCAGGATGTATTCAGTGTTAGGAAGAACGTAAGAGCAGAAAACAACCAGCAATGATCAGACTATTAGTCCGTATAGTCCGGTCCTTGGTTTGAAACAAGGCAGAGAGAGCAAGCTCTCTTCTAGACTTCTGACAATGGTGCAGTTATTGTACTTGTTTCGCGTGCAGGCGTTGTCTATCTGAAACATATTTGGAAACCATATCGGAAATCTTGTTCTCAGAGCACTGGCCAAAAGCAGGTAGCTAGAGAATAGTAAAGGAGTAGAGAAAGCATATTTGATGCTTCCCAGTGTACTCTTGGGAATGAATCATTTAAGGACTTAAAAAATTGGCTACTGTTTCCTGGCATTCATCCATTCTCCTGAAACTTTTTATGGCCATCCCCAGTCTTCCATAGAACCTCCATCCTAACAGTGTTTAAAGCTGTTAACTATTTTATTGACCTCTGTCATACATACTCCTTCCCATGTCAGCACCCTTCTAGTTCTTATTTCTTATAGGACATTCATGTCCCTGATCATGCCTGGTGTCTTTAAACCTTTTCTGATTGTGCTGTATAGCTTATTTAAGAAGAGAGGGGGTGTGAAGGGATAAGAATTATACATGCAGTGCGCAGAGCTGAAGAAGCAGACAAGCCATGGCTTTATCAGGTGGGATAAGGGTGCTCTCTGATTTGGTCAGATGCTGAAGCCCAGATTTCCATAGTGCCAAGTAGGCATCCTAAGCACTTAAGTGATCAGTGCTAACTAGTGAGAAAAGGAAGCAACAGAACAGGTGGCCACATTGCCTAATGTAGTGTACATTTCTGCTAGCTTGTAATCAGTTTAAAAAGGAAAAAAAAGCAGTGAGGCTACAGTTGTCTTCTGTGCCATCATCTTTGTTGTGTCAACAGAGCTGTTTGAAATGCACGCAAAATATAGCCACAGAAAGCAATGCCAAATGACGTTAATTCAGGCCACTGAATATATTCTGTGTCTGGTTTGGGGTACTTCAATTTCAGAGGACAATCTTCCACACAGAAAAAAGGCACTGAGACAAACACTGAATTTTTTTAGCTGTAACTCTTGTACCTCTGAAAACACTCCCCAAGATAATCTTCTTTCTTCTGAGGCAGATATGACTGGAAATTGTTAAGTTCCTTCTCTGTATTCTAGTAACAACAAGTACCATGAGAGGTGGACAGTGCTTTGTCTAATAAAACTGCACCATAACGTTAAACAAAAGAGTTGAAGTATTCCTGTAGCTTGAACTGAACCTGGAAACAATAAAAGTTCTCCATTTGTTTTGTGTAAAGACCACCTTTGTTACCTCAGTTTTCACCATTACACCTGTGTTACTCTGCACACATTTAAATCAAAAGTGGTACCCTAGTTGACAGCACTAAGAAAGGCATTAGACTGGTTAACTGCACCAAGGATTCATAAGAATGAATTACTATAAAAAAATGCTAACATTAGAAAGGCTTTAAACCTTACTAGCTATACACATTAACCCTTGTAGGCTTTTTCTTCTCTGTTTTCCTGAGATAGGGAGGGAATGTTAAATTTGTGAACATTGTTTATATAGCTCTCTACTTTATGAAAACAACTTAAAAACATATTTAAAAGTCTGTTTTCAGGAAATACTACCTTCTTTGTCTAGTGCCTCAGAAGTGTAATGAAGGTACACTTGGTAGTCAAGAGGGGAGAAGGAATAGCTAGAAAACAGGTGCAGTCCTGATACTGCTCTAGATTTAAATCTGTGTAAGAGAAATTATGTTCTGAAATCCTTTCTACAAAACAGTAGCATTAAACCTAGCACTGTTTTGAAACCATTCTGAAGCAGACAGCTTAAAGATTGCATATTGGGTTATATATTTTCAAGACAAAATGTTTTGAACTTCATCCCCTTCTCTCTACATTTGTATTTTTATGCCAAACAGGGCTAGAATTAACTGAAGATTTCACTTTACTTTCCGAAATTTTTCTTTCCTTGTTTTTCTGCATGGTTTTTTTTTTCTTTGTTTTTCTGTTCTCCCTCTCTTCTTTTTTACATTCCCTGACTACTTGCTTTACACAATCATATCCTATTTTTAAAGGAACTAAATGTTGTTTACTAGCAACCCTTGTGACTTCAGTAAGAGCTTGCATTGCACAGCAATAGCATTTCTCACAACTTTTCTTTCAGTGCTGAGGTTCCTGAGTGTGCTTTCCTAAATTCAGTATAGCCCCTAAGTATTATTTCAGATTGAAAAGAAGATACATGAATTTTGCCATGTGAGCTGTGACAGCAAGCCCCAGACAATATGTTAAATTACTGCACAAGTTAGACATGTACTAGCAAATACAGATAATGAAAAGAAAACTCTCCACACTTATTACATATTAACATTAGTGCCTAAAGGTACTAAAAAATGAATGTAACATTTCTTAAACATGTTTTTTTAATGCGGTTGTAAGTTATTTTCAGAAAGCCATGGCCTAGCACCACGGAAAGGTGCAGACAGAGAAGTCTTTCTGCTACTTCTCTGAGCTACCTGAACTCAACGTAGTAGCAAGGGAACCAACTTAATGTGTGATGTGTCTTTATTAGCATTTTGAGGTAATGTTAATATTTAGCTTGGGTTGAAGTGTGAACCATACAGCTTCTGAGAAAGGAGTTCCTGTGTGCTAGCAATCATCCCTGTAGGCTCACTTTGATTTTAGATGGAATAACCTCGCTAGTATACCAGTAAATGCAACCCGTATTTTTTAAGGGGAATGTTTTCCATTTCTCTTTAAATGTAACCTCCATTTTCTTTAGTGGTTTTCTGGATACTTTTTTTTTTTTAAGCTCCTTGAGCAGATAAAGAGGCAAGAGAAAGTGAGAAAGCAAGCTATTTCTTTTTGGTGTTAAACAGATTCTTTCATTCATATTCAGAGTAATGAGTGAATATTATCAAAAACCCAAACATTGAGCTTCTTTCAGGATAAAGCTTTGAAGGTGAGCTGTATGAGAAGAAAGCATCTATTGCTTAAAAGTGCACCAGATTAATTTGGTTCCAACGAAGTTAGCAAAATTACTCAGATCTCCAAAAGTAACTGGCCTTTTAATTGGCAGCTATTGATTACTTGTTGTTACAGACTTTTGAGACCATTTAATCAAACTGTTGGATTGGGGATTTGGTGTATTTTTATTTTTTTTCCCATTGCAAAAAGAAATGTAAAGCTTTATCCTGATTTTAGAAAGCTTATTGCACATGGGGGAAAGTGTCCCTGTCACCCTAAAGCAATAACTGTTCAGGATGTGAGGTCATTCTGAGAGGTCTTCTGCTTTGAGACAAATTTACTTCTGTCTTGTTAAAAAGAAAATTAAATATTATGCAGTATTTGGAAAATGTCCTTGTATTTCATACTAATGAATACTCCAATGAGCTCTGTCCCTATGAACAGAATTTCTCTGTCAAGCAGATTTGATGGTGTTCACTGCTCAAAATCAGTGATGCCTACCTTGTAAAAATACAAAATAGAGCTTACGAAGAACATACTGTTCATACTGATTCATGTCACCTCATCTTAAGTGATTATAATAAAACACCACATCTCTTAAGTCCTTCCACTTCAATAAAGCACTATGACATAAGAATAACACTAAGATCAGTCACACCTGAAACTCCCTTTTGAAACACTTCTCCATCTCTTAGTGTAAGCCCTTTTTCAATAAAACTCTGCTGTCACTAAAAGTAACTTACAAAGGGACTGGTGCAAAACCTAACACTTCTCTGTTCTCTGGTTTGCCATTGCAAATAGTTTGCTGCTCATTTAAAAGATGAAATAACATTATTGGCACACTTGGTAATGAAAATGAATAAATTGGATCTTTTGTTTTTAAAAAAAGGCTTTCCTGAGCAATCTAGTAAACTTCATTAGAAGATGAACATAATTACCCATATCCTAAACAAATTAGAAAAGTAGAAAAAAGAGGTAGGTCTTCTGAGTTGTATTCTCTGTTCATTACGTGAACAAAAGAGTTCATGTAATGGGTATAAGGTGTCAGTTCTAACTGTTGGATATTTCTACGCTGAAAAAGGGGGAGCTAAACCTCAAGTCCCTGCAAACTGGGGAGTAGGAAGAATATTAAGTATTTTAAGTGAATTTTCTTTGCATGGGTCATGTTTACCAGTTCTTCATTAAAGCTGAAGCTCATAAATTTATATGCTTAAAATGGCACTGTGTTCTTGTACATCTTGAGTTATAAAAAAGCAAGTAAATAATCTTGTTTCAAATGCATTTAGAAGTGATCTGTTATTTACATTGCAGATTATGAGGTGGATTGTGATTTGCTTGCTTCTAGGCAAAACTCGAAGGACCTGTCTTCTGCCCTCAAAATCAACAAGTGAGCACAGCTTTAAGGACTTCAGCAGAAACCAGCTATCAAATTATCCTACACTTCCACTGACCAAGTCAACAGAAACTCTGCAGCAAGAGGAAAAAGACAGCCGATTAAGCCATCGTGCTCTAAAGAGCTCTGTCCAACCTCCAGCTCTTACGGGTCTGAAGAAGAACCGTCGGAGTTTACCAGTTGCTGTCTGTCGGAGCTATGAAACTCTGGATGGCCCCCAGGGTGTAGATACATGGCCAAGATCTCACTCACTGGATGATCTGCAGGGAGAGTCCAATACCAGCCTACAGGAAGCTAGCAAGGAAGTAGGTTCTTTTCCTCAGGATTCACTGGATATTGCAAAAAAGGCAGCTGGCTCTGCCCTGCCACCTCAGACTCGTGGAGGCAACTGTATCATAGATGACTTGATGGCTAAGCAGGATAAAGGAGCTGCTAGTTCTCAGAAGGGAAGAGCTAAGGAATTGGACTGTTCTGTAATGGAGACTGCAGGTGGAAAGCCTGCTCTATTCCCTTCTAAAAACTGTGAAGCTCAGCCTGCCTTAGTGACACATCTTACAAGGACGCCTCTGGAAATACAAAGCAAAGGCTTGCATGACCTTGCACGGGCTGATTATGCTGCAGTCCTCAAGGGAGGTCTAGAAGCTGAGCAAAAAGGCACAAATGAGGCAAGAATGCAACCAAAAAATCCTTCTCAGCCGCCACCCGTCCCTGCCAAAAAATGCCGAGAACGCCTTTCTAATGGATTATATCATCCTCCCACAACCCCAAGTGGGAACTATTCAAGTCTAGAAGCACCATGTTTGCCAGTAAAAAAAAACAGCTCATCCACTCCCATTGATTGTCACACAGTACCTACCCATAGGACATCTTCTGAGCAGGAGCCCAGTACGCCTCCTAGCCCGCTTCCACCCTGGCTGTCCGAGCTCCCAGAGACTGCTAGTGTTCAGCAGCATGTGATAAAACTAGGTCCCACTTCAGCGAGGAAAACCTCTTGTAGCAGGGGAATGGATCTGGAAATGGTAATAGAAAACAAGTTGCAGTCTGAAGACATTGATCTTACCGAAGAACCGTACTCTGACAAGGTAAGTGGAAGACATAACTTCAACATTTTTCTTCTACGTTCCAGGGGTTATTCTTTCATTTATTGTATCTGTTGTATTCTTGTGACTAACCAGCTGAGATAAAGCATGTATCATTGGACCATTAAGCATTCTATAACTATGTTCATCTTTAATATCAAGCCTTATGCCTGAAGAGTAGCTCTTGTATTATAGGGATACTGAGAAATCCCAAACTGATTCTGAACCTTTGTCTTTTCAGGCCACCAATACTTTGGTGGCACTGCACATGGAAATGTCTCTTTTTCAGCCAGTGGGGGGAAGTAGAACTGAAAAAGGAAGACACGATTAGATTTTATGCTTCCAAGAAAATCTGAATTCACAGCATAGTGATCACGACATCTTTTTAGGAAGAAAGCAGTCCTGATGCCCAGTTCTTCCCTTTAGAGGCTGCTTTTCAATTTTCATGGAATCTTGAGGAGAGCTCCTTCTCGCTCCCATCCTGCACTTCCCTTTATGTTTGCCTTGATTGGTCTGTAGTGATACACTTTTTTTGTCTGTCCTCTCTCCTTTGTGTCTGGCTGGGAACATTCAGCATGGTCGCTGTGGCATTCCTGAGGCTTTGGTACAGAGGTACTCTGAAGACTTAGATCAGCCTGAAAAGGATGTTGCCACAAATATGGACCAAATCCGAGTAAAGCAGCTGAGAAAGCAGCATCGCATGGCAGTGAGTATTTCCATAAACACAGTTTCTTATTAATAAGCAGAATTTTAAAAAGGGCTGACTACTGGTTAAGGGAGATACCTATGAAGTCCTGGTACAAAAGTGTTCCCTGTGTTCACCCAGCAGGTACTACAGTGTATGCAGGGATACTACAGGGGCAGGAGGTAACTCCCCCTGTCCCAAAGGACAACAGTTAATAATTGAAAGAAGAGTGGATAGTCCTCTCTCCTGACTGAATTACAGTCTTAGTAGTCTAAGTAAACCACAAGCAGTGGTTAACAGAGATCTATTCATTAAGGGTGGTATGTATTAAATGCATATGTATTGAATTCTGAAAGGTTTTACACTCCTTTTTGTTTCTAAAGCTATGTTACTGTCCATGTCTTAGCAAAAGCAGGAGGAGAAAACTGTCAAAAGCTTTCGTAAAAGAATTTGATCTGTCTGAGGTGACAATAGGCAAAATTGGTATTCTTTTGCCTTAATGAGAAATTAAATGGATCACCCTGGAAAGTCTTGTCACTACCTATTTTTTACTGATCTCAAACTAATTCAAAACGACACATGACAGTTGCCCAAGCAGCTGGATACTGCCCGTTGCACCTGCATTGCCAAAATCATTGCTGTTGCTTCTGTGCCAAGTGATCTTAGCCTTTCTACCCACCCTAGTCTCATAATGACTAGTGTGACATGAGAGAGGTTGAAAAGTCTGCTATGCTATCAGTTTGAGGAAAAAAAAAAAACCAAAAGACTTGCTGTAAAGCACACAGTTATGTTTAACATTAAGGGTTCTTTTCTTCTTTTTCTTTACTGCCCAGATTCCAAGTGGAGGGCTCACTGAAATTTGCCGAAAACCTGTATCCCCAGGACTTATCTCCTCTGTATCTGACTGGCTCATTTCTATTGGTCTACCTATGTATTCCAGCCTGCTCACAGAAGCAGGATTCAACACACTGAGCGAAGTGCCTTCTCTGTCACAAACTTATCTTCAGGAAGCTGGTATCACAGAGGAAAGGCATATAAGCAAACTTCTGGCAGCAGCAAGACTCTTCAAACCTCTTGCTCCAGAGGCAAATTAAATGCTCCATAGTGTGGCATTGCCTGGTTGAGAATCCACTGCTTCTTCCTGCACCAGTATTGCTCTAATTACTTCACATAGCTAAAGGGATTGATGAAGTGGCTCCCAAGGACAGGCAGATATCTTCTTCGAAAGATATGAAATGTTTCTGTTGCTGTCTCTGGCAACTGAAGGAGAAGAGAAGCAACCACCAGGTAACATAGAAGTGGTACTTTCCTCCCCTCTCACTCCCCTGTAAAGTATTCTTATTTCATAAAGCGCACAGGGTTGACCTGAAAATCAGACAGCTTCAGAGTCAAGGGACCCTCACGCATTTTCTTGAAGTTTGTGAAAGTAATGCTAGTAATAGGCCCTGTTTCTATGGAGAGCTTCTTAGGTTGGAGAGCTTCTATGCATCCAGGTTCCATGTACCTTGGGTCAGTCCTAAAGAGCAGGTACAAACCAAGGTGCAAATTCCAGTAGAAGCTGTTTGGCAAATGCTTTTTGTTTATTTTTACAGTATAGAGCTAAACACAACCTCCCCCTGGTCATCTTTGCTGTTGCTTGGTATAGGTCCCAATATGCCGCAAAGCCTTTAGCTAGGCCAAAGCTAATGGACTGGAATTAGTTTTCAGTATGGTCCATCTCTGTCACTCTGCTGCAACTGACCTGCAGAGAGTCAGAACGCTTCTTTTTATTTGTACAGAGCTGAGGTCATTTTTATAACTGCTTTATAGCAATCAGCCTTTTATTTGCCTTAAAATAAGCTTTCAAGCAGTTACCTAGTGTTCACTTACCTGTATTCACGTTTCCCAAGCTTTGTTTCAACCTGTCACCCTTAAGCTGCACTTAGGGTGATTTCCAGCTAACGTAGCTTCTATAAAATGCCTCATCATAACACCTTCTCTGTTGTAGAGATGCTTTTACAAATGCAGGGTTATGCTAGGTTTCAGTTGTCAGGCTAATTTCTGGTTCAATACAGTCTGCATTTACTGTTCTTACTAAACTGTTACAAGATAAACTGCCCTGTATATACGTAACTGCTTTTCATTTTAATCATATTCTGTGTACTGTGTTATATTGTCAATCATTATGCTGCAGCTTTGACTTGGTATCCTGACCATATCAATTCCTAACAGTGGGTTTCTGCAAATGAAAATTCACTTGTGGGAGATAAAATGCATCAGAAAAGCAAATTGTGTCCCATAGAAATCCTCAGATCCAGTAATTCCATTGCATGGATGAAAAACCCCTATATATAGTCTTATTAATTGCACTGTGATTTTACAGCAGTGGATATCCCTCATGACTGTGTTAAAATGTTACCTCTCACTAGAAGGCAGCATTGTTCTGGCATATGTGGTGAGCCATTTTTCCATGTTCTAATGATATTTTTCTGCCTAAATCCATGTAAAACGTTCCATTCACATATGTGGCTAATAACAGATTTTATTTTTCTATATGGGTACACATTTTCTATACCAAATACAGATTAGCATGAATAGCACATAACTAGCTTTTTCTTTGTGGTCTATATATGGTATGTCCTTCAGCTTCTTGTAGTGCAAAGGCTCCATGGAAGGACAGAGCAAGCTTACTCTGGCCAGAAGGGAGAGAGTATAGAAACCTGGGCACAGGCCAGGAAGTGTGGCTGTTTCCAGTATCAGTTCTGACATCAACTTAGTGTATAAAACCAGGCAAAGAAGTTAAGGATTTGGTGCTTCAGTTATCCCAGCCTCATACTGAGCTAATGACACTTTTCCTGATTAAATTCTTTTAGACTGATGGATTCAAAACTGTGGTTACTCCATGATTTCTTATTACATATGGTCCTTTCATGGTCATATTTTAAGTCAGATGAACTATGCATTTTACTACAGAGAAGAAGTAACTTGTCTTCTGGTCAAATAGCTAGGTGTTAGGTTTATTTGCCTCCTTTTGTATTTCACCACTGTCTACTACACACCATCATGTGAAGGCAGTTAATTCACTGATATAATTTGAAGTGGTTCTCAAGAAAAACTCGAGCTTTTGTTCTCAAGCAAAGTGTGTGGGTGATCAGCGTGTTCTAATATGGCAGCATCAGGGAACATACAGCACAGATGCTTTGCACAGCTGGTGAAAACCCAGAAAAAGAAAAAAAATGTAAAAAAAATGAAGTGTCATTTTAAGAATGATGATTTGTCTGTTGTTCCTCTTTGAGGCTTACATGGCAACTATTAGTAAGCAGGAGATGGAAAGAGTATTGAGACTTCCTGAGATTGCTGGCAGGGGCCAGAACTGAGTAGAAGTAGACAGGAGCTATACTGGAGCAAGGGAAGAGTCCAAGATGACTATATGCAATAAAAAAGGAAACAAATTTCCTTGTGTTGCAGTGAAGGCAAGTTGCATAATAAAGCTCTCCCATACTAATTACCTTTCTCTCTCTTAATAGCGGGACAATTACGGGAATAAACTGAACCTGTGCGCCAAACACTCTTTGCAAATCCATAATTTTAAAATGATTACATAGCCCAGGGAAACCAAATGACACCGTTCAGGGCTAGAGTGAGCAGTCTGAGATTTCTGAGTGTTAATAGTTGCTTTGTTTTTCTTTCTAAGACTGTGCTCTGTGGTCTTATTTGAGTTACAATTTTTTGTTGATATTTTAATCGAAAAAAGCCTTAAGCTTCTCAGTGTTTGAGCTTCCCTGCTATGGTTTTGGGGATCTGTGGTGTTCCCTGAGCAGGTGAGGTGGTGCAGTATGAGAGCCATAACCTCTTACATCTTGCAACCATGCAGTGCTCTAAGCAAAAGTTTGCTTATAAGCTCTTGGGAAGCATGAAGAAAACCTGCTGCTGGAATCTTAATCTGCTCTGCTCAGGCTAACAATATTAAGTATTTATCCATTGTACCTTTGTAACTCAAACAGCTATTTAAGAATAGAAGCAGCAAGCCCAGATTATTACTGAATGCTGTCATAACCATGAGCTTTCATCAGTAACACTCTGTTACTACCTGGGTGGCAGCAATGCCCGTAGTTCCCTGTGTTCTCCTATGAGACCTGGCTTCAAATGCAAACTGGGAGCATGATTGGAAGCATTGAACATTGCATTACTCAAACAGGTCATCATCTCTAAGAGCAGCAATAGTGGTCGATTCACCAAGTCACAGCTGTGCAATTGTACTGTATTATTTTTAGAATAAATAATACTTTTGGTCCAAGATACTTTTATCTTTAATTGACACCCTGGGGAATCAAAACTGTCAAGCAAGTTATGTAACAACTAACAAAGTTGCACTTTCTGTATATGAAATCAATATTTAAATAACTTATTTTTCTCCATTTGCTGTTCTTAAATGATGTAAGTAGCTGTAATATACCAGTACTCAATATGTCCTGCAGTTTGCTTCAACCCAAGAAAGCTGTGTATTGTAAAGAAAAAAAAAAAAAGGAAAAAACAAAATATGAATGTGTAAAGATTATTGTGCTGTTTCATTTAGCAAAAAAAATGGTTGACAAAAGGGTTTTCCTGTGTATCAAAACTTGTCTATAATTATATGTCATACTGTTCATAGAGAAAAAGTAAATAAATTTCCTTGGTCTCTCTCTTTTTGGTTGTTTTTATTTAGCTATCAAGTCTTCTATTTACAGACCTGGTAGCAGCATCCATCTGTTTAATTTCTTTGCTTGTATCCCAAGCCCTCTCCCTCCGTCTTACCAAGCCTCCACTTCTTCACCTTGTGAAGCACTCTCAACACGTATCTACAGCAGGAGAGGAAGGTTAAAAAAAAACAACCTAACCAACCAGCCAAAAAATATTTAAAAGCCTTGCTAATCCAGGACTGGAAGCAGCCCTCAAAATGTGATTGCGTGGGATGCGAGTCATCCCTGTCTGAACTTTGTGCCTTGAATGTTCAACTGCTGGGCTCAGAGTATGAGAGGTCTCCCAGGTCTCACCTTCAGGGCTTTTCCACTTGGCAATATAATATTTTAAATTACTGGAATCCGAGAAAGAGTATATGCGTATAATGCTCTGGAGTTGTAGTTACAGCTCTTGCCTTCAGGAAGGTATTTCAAACCTGGTCTTCACTTGCAGCTCATGAGTAGGCAAGGTGCCTCATTCTGGAGAGGGCAGCTGTGACTCCTGAGCAGTCAGGTAATCTCTGCAGTCTTTTAAGACGTCAGCGTCCAGGGTTTAAGACAAAGTTAGCCTTAGGACATAACTGTTGGCACTTCCTTCGAGCTCACTTGAGTGATTCTCACTTTGTGTGTTGCATTTGTTGGTCTAAGTTTGCTGTGCAATTAATGGGTGTGCTTAGCTACCCAACAGGGTGCTGGCAGCTCCACACAGCAACAGTGTACCAGAGCTGGAAGTTAATCCTTTTTGTACTTAGCCCTAAGTAACAAGGGTGCACTGTGTTTGCATTAGTTGTCGTTAACCAAAGCTTAACTCTGGAAATGATGTAAAGAGAAAACAAAAAAAAAACCCCACTGTTTGGGTTGGATCCAGACAGCTGAATCCTTGGTTCTCCTCGGGCAGTACTCCCATCAGAACTGTACAACGTGGCAAA
The DNA here is from genome assembly GCA_025447955.1 of Psilopsiagon aurifrons. Taxonomy (NCBI): domain Eukaryota; kingdom Metazoa; phylum Chordata; class Aves; order Psittaciformes; family Psittacidae; genus Psilopsiagon; species Psilopsiagon aurifrons. Next base: position 34,085 of record JAOEHY010051983.1, read on the forward strand.
CAGCTCATGGGAATGAGTGAGCATGTCAGATGAGAACTTCTAATTTTCCTCTCCTATTAATATCTTGTAGTTCAGCTGAGGACCAGGCCAGCACTGCATGTGTGCAGCAGAGGGCACTGCTCTGATGGCAGGAAGAGAACATCCACCAGTCCCTGGGGACCGCAAGCTGCCTCACACACAGCCGGTTTCCAACCGTCTCTCAAGTAACAAAACAGAAATACAAACAAAACAAACACTGCACCACATGAAAAGTCAGAGTGCCTGCCATTGCTGCAGCTGGAAGGAGTACTGCTTCCCTTCCAAGACTGCTGTGGTCCAGGACTGCTTTGGTAGCAGCTGAAACACAAAGCCCCTGTCCATTGCTCTCAGCATTTTTCCAGCATGTTTGATCCAAATGTGTGATAACCACCATAGCTGCTGCCAAATCCAAACGCCACCACCCTCGACACATACATACTTCTGTCCTTATTCTAGAAGCTCTCTCCTCCATGAAGTGCTTGCACCAGAAAGGGAGACATGGGAGAAATGTGTTAAAATTCTTGCTACTAATACTTATAAAAAGAAACTTTATGCCTCAGCAGAAGGTTCACATGTAAGCCTATGGAGATTTTAAAGCTATGAATGTAACATTGTATACACCACCCGAACTACCTCGTGAGACTACTAAAGGTTAGTCATTTAATATTCACAAAGTCGTATAAAGCAAAGACTTCCTAGTGCTTCAGCTTGCCCTTTTGCAGGTACTGTAGGCTTTCATTGCATGAATGGACATAATTATGTTTTTCCTTCAGTTCTGCAACATAATTATTTTATTGCTGAACTTTGCCTGCATGATGGTGCTCACAGCTCTTAAGTGTACTGGTGATGCTCAAGCCCTGATTGCAAGCTCTGATATTACTGAGGTTCTAACATTTCTGGTGGGTTGGGGCCTGGCTTCAGGCAGAAGAAGGACTTCTACACACATAAATGAACTTACAATATTCTGCACCCAAAAAAAACCCTCAACCTCTTTAAAAGTGTTTCAGGACACATACAGAGTTAGTATACTTCCAAAAAGAGTTAGATTAGAACAACACCTGGTGGATTTAGTTGCTTCCAAGACTAGACAGGCTGGAGTAGGAAAGGTGGGTTGGGATTACAACTGCACTTCAAACAGCTTCTTTTTTTACTTAATCCAGCTTTTAGCTTTTTCATCTCTGAAGTAAGTCCTGCGCATATGCCTGGAGGTTCTAGACCTGACACTTCCAAGGAGGATCCTATCCCAGGTAGGCAGAGTGCTTTGTATCCCTGACATTTCTACATTCATTCTTTTGGTATATGCTATCACAAAAGTCTCACATGTATTTCTTCATTTTTTATTAAAACAGGACCTGTCTTTATGTTCACTGTGCCTTAAGGGGGCACACTTGAGAGTCAGATTATCAATCTGCTTCTATTGGTTTTGCTCTTTGGCTCCACTGACTCCTGTGGTACTGAATCTGTTTTATTGAAGCATGGTTAAGCTCTGACCTACTACTGGTGTTCACTTTAAAAGCTCTGGTTTAAATGGCTCATTTGCAGTTAGCCAAACAAAACCCCACTACCAGTGCTCTGTCTCAAAGGGTAAGACTGCATTGCCACTCTTGCAAGTTCGATGCTGATTAAAACCATGCAATGACAGCATTTGCTAGCAGTTAAAGTAACTTGTCTTTCACTCTGATGTCCATATGGCAGAGTCCCTGCTGGAACTAGCTGGTTAACAATAGCTGAGGTTAGTCCAACTTCCAGGTCTGAATACAGGTTTTAGAAATTCTACAAAGCCAAAAAAGCCCCAAAGAAAAGAATTGGCAATATTGTGGACTGCCTACTACACCCTGAAGTGTGAGCAATTCTATAGGTTACAGTAGCTATGTGAAAGCACAATTAGTGTTGCTGATGAGCGCACTAAGGCTATAGGCAAACACTGTATACCTTTATGGTTTTTAACAGCACTGAATTACCTGCCATTCACAGGAGTTGTTGCATAAGGAAGACTGCATTCCTGATAGTGACAAGCAGGACTGCTCCCCTCCCACTCCATCCCTGGTCACCACTTCAGGTCTGTCGCTCTTACAGACCAGCACAGGCTACACTTAAGAGCATCAAAATATGAGCATCATAGAAGGTGCTTTGGATTGGGAGCAGTGCAGTTTCTGAAGAGAAGAATGGCTTAGATTAATTCAATTACCCAAGTAAGCACTTATGTGCTTACCAAAGTCATCTAATGAAATGAGATGAGAGATGAGATGCTCTCTCAATTCATTAAGCATCTTCCCTTTCAAAGACTTTTTTTAGCTCCCAAAGGCTGGATTTAGAACATGCCTTGGGACCAATTGCTGCCTTCTCAGTTTTCTCCCCCGCAACCTGATGGCAAAGTTGGAGATTTCAGGCTGCTTTCTAATACACATGCAAGTGTAAGTCAAAAACTTTCCATTCCACACAGAGCAAAACCTCTGGAAGATGCTCAAATACTTTTGTTTGGGCTTGTTTTGGGTTTTTTTTCCTTTGTTGTGCATTTTTGCCAAAGTGAGTAGTTCCAGAGAGGAGCCTCCAACCCTGGAGCGAGGGGAAACACTTCAGTTCTGAGAGGCTAGAACCACCAAGGGAGCCGCTCTCTTCTTGCTGGGATCCATTGATAGGGACATGTGGGAATGGTTCAAAACTGTACTATAGGCAGTTTAGAGTAGACATTAGGAAGCATTTCTTCACCTAGAGGGTGGCCAAAAACTGGAACAGGCTTCCTAGAGAGGTGACCAATGCCCTGTGCCCACTTGACTGCTGTCACATGACTGCTGCCTAAATCCACGTTCTTGATAGCTCAATAAAGTATTTTGATGCTGAATCAGTTTGAACCATATGGCCTGAGCAGCTTTTCCCTGCAACGCTCAGGAAGAACAAGTAGCTGACTCAGATATGTAGAACAGCTTTAAAACCCTCAGCCAAGCATCATGTAAGGGCACTGTATAGAGGGCAGAGCTTTAGAGATTGGCAATAAATCCCCCCAGCACATTTGTCCAGATCCTTGAAATGCAGAATGACCACTGGTCTCTCTCCCATAGGCTGATTTCTTGAGTGGTCTATCTGGGGGGAAAAGTCACCAAGTTTGTTAATGGAGATGTTGGTGTAGGCTGCAGAAGGCAGCCCCAGCTGGGTTCCTATCTGTAATGAGGAAATGTTTGTGTCTGTCTGAACAAACTGTTCTTTTAGGCAAAACATCTATGTTTTTAACACAGAAAAACAATACAATAGCAGAAAATGCTACTTCTTCTGCCCAGTGCTGGCAGAAAGTGCGATCATCAGGCACAGTCAACATGGGTTCACAAAGGGAAAGTCCTGTGTAGCTGATTTGAGATCCTCCTGTGATAAGGTCTGAAGGCATGACTCACCTGCCTAGTGAGTGAAGGGATGGTGCTGGATTGAGTTTTCCCAGGTTCCAGTGAGGCTTTTGGCACTGTCCCTCACAGCATCCTTCTGGAGATATTGGCCAGCTGTGAGATGAACAGATGCATGGTGCACTGAGTGAGGAACTGTCTGAGTGGCAGGGCTCAGAGGATTGTACTGAATGGGGCTGCATCTGGCTGGCGACTGGTCACCAGTGGTATTCCTCAGGGGTGACTGGAGAGCAGGCCTGAAGAAAGGGATCTGGAGGTGCTGGTGGGCAGCAGGCTCAGTGCAAGTCAGCAATGTGCCCTGGCAGCCAAGAGGGCAAACTGCATGCTGGGGTGCACCACACACAGCGTGACCTGCCTGTTAGAAAAGGTGATTGCCCTGCTGCAGTCAGCAATGGTGCAGGCTCACCTTGAGTACTGGGTGCAGTTGTATTTAAGAAGAACATGAGGGTCCTTGAATGTGTTCAGAGGAGGGCAAAAAAGCTGGTGACAGGGCCAGAATGTATGTCCTGTGAGGAGTGGCTGAGGACACTGGGTTTGCCTGCTTCAGAGAAAAGGAGGCAGACGGGTGACCTAAGCAGGTGAAATGGAGAGGGAGGTGCTGATCTCTTGTAGCTGGGATCCATTGATAAGACATGTGGGAATGGTTCAGCGCTGTGCCAGGGGTGGTTTAGAGTAGACATTAGGAAGCATCGTTACCTAGAGGGTGCCCAAAATGGGAACAGGCTTCCTAGAGAGGTGACCAATGCCCTGTGCCCATCAGTGTTTCAGAGGCACTTGGACAGCACCTTTTTTGTACAGAGGGTGGATTTTTCAAATCCTTAAAATGCAGAATGACCACTGGTCTCTTTCCCATAGGCTTATTTCTCGAGTGGCCTATCGGGGGCATTGGCCTTCCTTAGGACCTGCCCAGCAGATAGCCCCCGAGGTCTACCTCAGGGTGTGTCATACACGGCTATATTCTGTAGTCCCATCATAGAAGGCCACCAAGTCTGACAGACAGGATTTCTCCTTAGTGAAGCCATGTTGGCTGTCACCAGCCACCTCGTTGTGTTTCCTATGCCTCTCAGCATGTTTCCCAGGAGAATCTGCTCCAGGGTTTTGCCAGGCACAGAGGTGCTGAGGTGAGCAGCTCCAGAGAGGCGCCTCCAACCTCGGAGCGAGGGGAAACCCCACGTCCAGGAGCATCAGTTCTGAGCGCCGAGAGCCCCGCCAGGCCTTGCTCAGGAGCCGGCAGCTCCGCTGAGGCGAGCAGGGACTCACAGGGGCGGTGCCGGGAGGGACGGCAGCGCTCTGAGCGGGAAACCCCGCCGGGGGGGGCGGGCGAGCCGGGGCCCGGCGAGCAGGTGGGGTGCGGCAGCTGGGGGCTGCGAGAGCGGCCAGGTGGGACCCGTGCTGAGTGATCGCCTCAGGGCCAGGGCCAGGGCCAGGGCCAGGGCCCGCTCTGGGAGCTCCGCTCCGGCTGCCCCGGCGGTGGCAGCGTCGGCACAGACAGATCCGATGAGAGGGGAGGATGCGGTGCAGAGCTCGGGGTGCAGAGAGCGCCCGCACTGCTCTGCTGAGGGGAGGGTGCG
>JAOEHY010051984.1:0-12287 GCA_025447955.1 Psilopsiagon aurifrons
TCACCTCCCTCGACCTGCTGGTCACACTCCTTTTGATGCAGCCCAGGATACGGTTGGCTTTCTGGGCTGCAAGCACATACTGTCGGCTCATGTTCATTTTTCCATCACTAACACCCCCAAGTCCTTCTCCACAGGGCTGCTCTGAATCTCTTCTCTGCCCAACCTGTACCTGTGCCTGGGGTTGCTCCGACCTTTAGGCCTATAAATAGCTTCTCTGAGGCCTATAGCTATCCTAAATAATTTTGTAACCTGAAAAGCATATACCTGTTTAACCTGGTGATTTCTCTGCTGGAAATGGAAGTGCTTAAAAGAGAAAGTCTGGGATCTATGAGACTGCAGCCTGAGAAGAAACCTTACGAATGTTTCCAGAAACAGAGACATCTGTGGTAATTCTATCTCTGTATCAAACCCTGCTTTCAGTTGTACCAAGCGCTCTGTTCTTCATGTGTGCTGAAAGCTGCTGCCCTGGGCCAGGTGCCCCATGCCAGACAGCCTGGCTTTCATTTGTGTCAAATCTGGAGCCATTTCAAGCCCTACTGCAGCACTGCTGAAAGGCAGGGCAGTGACTCTGAATGCCTTGCGAGCACGGAGGTATTCAGGATGACATGCCTGCTTTATTACTCCTTCCAGCTTGCTTTCCTGCTGTTTTTAACTTGTAGGCAAGCTATCTCCATCAAGTAAGCTGTGTCAGCTGTCAACTCTGTTACACAGGCAGTGTGGCATTGTCCAAGCCTTTGTTCTGCAGTCTGAAGGAGCTGTTGCACACTGCCATTAACGTCAGGGCTCTTTCCATCCCCTCCCTTGGGCTGCCATGGCCATTGCTACACCCTGAACAGGTTCGTCCACAGCTGCCGGTTTCTGTACATCTCTGCTGTGGTTCATTTTGTGACTCTGAGTTTGACTAGTCCTTCATCCCTTGGCACTAGAAAAGGAGCAGCAGAACATTAGAGATGGCATGTTCACCACTGATAGAGAGAATCCTGTCTCTAATATCGTTGTATTTTCATAATCCAGAGGAAATGAATGAGAGGCAGAAAAGCTTCTCTTCCCTCAGGTGTGCTTGTAAGCTGATGTGGGTCTTGGTCAATGCAACACACAAACATAGGAGGTGAAGATTCCCTTCAAAGGTCTTGTTAACATGTTTAGAACATGGAGAAAATGAGAATGGGAGAATTTTCCCTAGCACAGAGTTCAATCAGAGGACTTCACCTGTCTTAAAAATACTGTCCCACATTGTCACCCAGTACCTTCATGCCTCTGAAGGGAGAGGTAGCAAGGGGGAAGGAGCAAGGGTGATTAATAGAGCCTAGTGTAGTTAACAGAGGTGTAATTAATAGGTACAGGGCAAGTAGCAGGAGGGAGGGTGACGACAGAGGCCACGTTTTTGGCAGGTTTGTGAAAGGCAGAACTGTTCTGTTGACATGTGTCACTCTTATCACTGAAGAACAATGTTAAGTTTGAATCCAGCTCTGGCAAACCCTTTTTCTCTCTGGTGCTCTAGATGCTGAAGCTTGTGTTTCTTTATTGTGCTTTGGGTTGTGGAGAGACAATGAAGTGAATGCCATTTGGTTTGCTTCTGGTGCATTCAAACCAAAGATTTCTATAAACAGTGAAGTTAATTAAATCTGTTTTCCTGTGCTTTATTGTCTTGAGGTCATTCATTCTCCTGAGTGGGCTCTTTGGTGAGCAGGGGTGTGCTCTCATGATGGTATTCTTTTGATGGAGGCATTAGTATAGTTTGCATCCTCCAGCTGAGTTCTGTTTTCAGGACACCTGAAGGAACTAGCCAGGATTTAAGTTGCTGAGTTTAAAACCTGCTAGGGAAGACACTAAAGGCAGAGATCTAAAACCAGCTCATGTTTTTTTACTCTCAAATAATAGTTATGAAACTGAACTAAAACAAAAAAGCCAACCCACGTATTGTACAAGGCCACCACGGCATGCTTTCTTCCAGTCAGATATTTGGGATCTGCTGCCTCTCACACTGCAGCTTGCTGTAAACTTTCAGCTTGTCACAAGCCTGAAAGAAGCACATGTTTTATAGTAAGCTGGAAGGCTTCTGGGAATGAATTAACAGCTCCAGCCAAAGCTGAGTCAGATAAATCTGGCACACTTGCATGAGGATGCTCTGTAATAGGCATGTTTAAAAACCTCAGGCAGTTCTGATGCCACTGAGAGGTACTTCTTAAGAGGAGTATGTATAAATTCAATACATTTACATCCTCTTTCATGATAATTAAACCTTTATTACTGTTAAACATCTTTTAGAAAGGATATCTGGGTGAGAGGAATCTTTATCTCCTGTAAAACTGTAAGTAATTTTACTCTGATTTTACTTGTTATAAGTAATTACTAGAGACAGTAAAAGACTCACCTGCTGAGGCAGGGAGTGTTGGACCTTGGGAAAAAGAAAGCTGTTGACAAGCTTGAGACAGGAGTTGAGAAGTCCCACATCAGAATGCTCAGTACAGCCTCAAAAATGGGGATTGGATTAAATGGGGACTGGGTTAAAGATCTGACTGAACTTACTGGAAGGGAAGGGCCAGAGACACTGCAAGCGATCTTTTCAAGGAGATTCTTTACTCATGTGTCTGCCATCATTATGCATCTTTCCACTGCACTAAGAAAGTGAACACTGACACAACACACTCTTGGTTGTGTCCTTCGTCTTACAGTCACTGGTAATTCATCTTACAGCCAATGATTGCCCATGAAATCGTCTGAGAGAGAACTAGTCAGGCTCATGGTACATTCCAAATGTCAGTGGTTACATCCATGTTGCAAGTATCTTTCTTTTTTTATTACTAGTTGGTACTTGTTTCTGTATTTTGTTATTTATATCTCCAAGTTTTCTGGGTGAGAAAGGTATTTGAGTGAATTGAGTAAGAAAATGATTCATGTTTTACCTTTCTGGGTAACTTTAAATTCTTTTCCTTCCTCTCAGTCTTTATTCACAGTGATTTTGTTGCCCTGTAGCACAGGAAAGCAGTAGGCATATTTGTCTGGAGTATGTTTTTCCCTGGTGACTAAAGGGGAGTATGGTGCATGTGAGGGTATAGCATGAGCTGAATGGAAATAGGTGGTTTAAGATATGCAGAGGTGTATCTTAAGATACACAAATCACATACGTTTAATAGGTGCTTACGGAACTCCAGAAGGTGTCACAAACTATCCCTGGGACACCCAGCTCTGCTGGCAGTGTCTGCAGACTATGGAGGCTGAAGAGAGTTGGCATAAATGCTTCAAGACCAAAATACCATCAAAATGTGAGCAAATTACTTAAACCATTGTAAAGACTTGTACTGAAGAAATAGGTTAGTGTTCGGGGAAGTTTCTAACCTGTGACTTTTGCTAGATTCTTTTGTCTAAACACTGGCAACAAGTTTTAGTAATATTATTTAATTAATAATTAATAAGTTAATTGGCATTAAGTATTAATTTAAATAAATCTGAATTAAATATGAAATCTGATAATCTGAAAACAATGCTAAAAACAGAACAAAGAGAAGAAGATTACTAACTTAGGAAAGGGGAGTGATGTAAAATGACTGTGCACGTTACAGGCTTTATGGAAATGCCCTTAAGTAAAAGGGCAGAAAATAGATAGAAACTCTGCTTTATGTCCTATCCAGAGTTAATGTGCCAATACTCTGGTGGCAGAAAGGTTCTGTGGGCTCCTGGCCTTGCAGGGCAGGAGGGAGCTAGGAGTGCATCCCAGTTAGGATGAACTGTGCTGGTCAAATAAAGGATGGCCGCATCCATAACTGACAAAAAGGTGGGCACCAGCATGCAGCATACACATCAGCTCTAATTGCAGCTACATACATGGCTATGAAAGCTGAAGTTAATAAAAAGATGCCTTAAAGAAAGGAAGCATAGTAAATACGGGAGAAATAAGGGTTGGTATTGATCTCAAAGAGTGATCATACTTGAAAAAGACAAAAACTGTAATTCCACCAGAAATGAAAGAGTCACTGTCGGGTAAACCTTATTTGATACCACAGCACTCCAAAATCAGTCAATTAGTCACTCTGTAGCAGTTATTTACATGATTTGACAATCATGTAAATAACATAGTAACATAGCATTCGTAAATCATGTAAATATATACATGATAAACTGTTAGACACCCTTCTGATGCAGCTTGAAGAAAACGCTGTTATCTGATTAGTAATGTTCTGCGATCTATGCAAAGTAAACCGTGATCTTAGCAGAGCTCTTACTGAGGAGAGATTTGGTTTCAGTGATTCCTGAAAACCGAAACTGAAATGGTGCTTATTCAGTATTTTGGGCATTTTAGCTACTTCATCAAAATGCTGAAATTTCATCAAAATGGTCAAATGGGGCTGAACAGGCTGAGCCTCCATTCAGTAACCTCTGCTGCTGGAAGTACCTGGGCAGAACAGCAGTAGAGTACTTCCACTGCTGATTAAACCTGGTACTGGGATCTAAACCAAGAAAGTAGTCTTCCTTTGGACAAGGGCATTCCCTTTCTTTACTTCAGTTTAGTTTTCAGATGTATCACTACCAAATGTTGAGCTCTCCCCTCCATTCTGTTAACCTATAAATTACAGAGCAGTAGTTAGTATAATTCCTCAGGGCACCAGAGTTTTAAGGCTGCATGGTGTGCACACTTGAGGTTTCTGTAACCTCAAACAATAAATGTTGTCTTTTTATCTTGTTTGCCTTGGGGAACATTTTTGTGCGTAATCTGGTTAAATGGTACAAGGATTACAAGTGTGTGTCTGTGTGCGTGTGTATAAAAATATACCAGGATTTAACCCCAGGCAGAAATATGAATACACCTTTAAAGGCCAACAGTTGCCTTGTTGCTGAGCCAGTAGTAAGAGTCTCTCTTCTGAGGAGCCAAAGGATTATGCTTCCTTAGTTATGTTCACCCAGGTAAGTGTGACTGCAGAGTCCTCTTGAAGTTTGCTAAGGTGCTCCTATTGTAACTTACTCCTAGCATGCCTCATGGTGGCCTGAAAGCTTGGCTTCAGATGTTCTGCGATCTCAAAACACAGTCTCTGGTGTTTCAAGTTGGATGAGTTTTGTGTCTTTTTATGAGAGTTGTTTAAAATACAACCTTAGAAACCTACCAAGTTTCCTTTTCTAGGCCCTCTCTCTTCCACTAAATGCATTGCTATGGTGAATGTTAAGAGCAAAGGGGCTAAATCTTGGAAAGAGCAATCACGAAAATTTGAGTCATGCAGTTGAAGTTACCGCTACACATTTATCACAGAATCATAGAATAGTTAGGGTTGGAAAGGGCCTTAAGATCATCCAATTCCAACCCTGCTGCCATGGGCAGTGACACCTCTCACTAAACAGCCTTAGAAATTTATCTGCTACTGCTGTGGACATAGGCATGATCTCAAATAGCCTGAGCTTGATAGAGCTGGAAAGAGAACTTCTCTTGTTGCACAAGAAATTGGAGTGTGAGATAATGCCCCTTATTTCAGGCTTAGCTTTGTTCTCCATACTGAGGAGGGAAAAGCACTGTACCTCGCTCATTTCATTGATGCTGCTTTGGGAGTAATGAGATCAGGAGGATCTGTCAGTCTGTAAATTTGACATCCATCAGCTATTCTATATGAATTTTGCTGAGATAGGCAAGCAAGTAGATATGACTCGCCCATAGCAACTTTCTATGATTCTAGGCAACATCTTGTTCTGCTTGTGGCTTTGAGAAAGTGAATGTGCTTAGCTGTACAGTTCATTTTATCACGAGTCTTGCAATAGGTCAGTGTTTTTATAAAGTCCATGTTCTGAAGGTAAATAATACATTCATCTGTTAACTTGATTATAAGGGAAGTTTCTGGCTTGAAAATGTGAACTCTTCAGGTTTACAAAACAGAGGGCAAAGAAAAGGAACTAAAATGAAGGTTATTGTGGGTGAAGGGGCAGTTAGTCTCAGAACTTAGCCTTGCTGTATGTTGGAAAGCTGGGCTGGCACGGCCATATCAGCTGGGAGTCCTTTAAGGGAAAAGCCCATTTCCTAAACTGGTGGAGCACTGCTGGCAAAGCCTCAGTGGGATGGAGGCCACCTGGCAGAAGAGTAATTCTCTGTGTATGTCTCAGGTTGTCTGAACAGGAGAGGTGGCTCCAGTGGCAGAACAGATCCTTTGAAACAGGTCAGTGCAAATAAGTCTGTGCTAGGAAGCTGTGTCAGCACAAGCGGGCTGAAAGTGTGGGGCAGCACCAGCTAGCAGTTCCTGAGCTCTGCCCAAGAAGTTACTGTCTTTCCCAGGTGTCTGAATGGCCCTAGAAGCACCTCATGCTGGTGCTGCCTGCCACTTACTATGAATAGCATCTTTGTCTTTACCTGTGTTAGAGTGGGATAATCTAACAGGTAGGCAGAAAGCAGCTTTGCAGGAACTTCTGCTGGAATGCTGAATTGTAAGAAGGTGGGGTTTTCTGTCTTTGTTGAGTACAGTGAGACAATATGAGTACCAAAGTTATCACAAAATCGTTAAAAAATTCTATCCCTATAACAGATTTCAATGAGAGAATTGTTGGTTTTCTATCATTTCTTATTGGCTGGTACTACACTGAGATTTGTTATTATATCATAGAACCAGATAGGTTGGAAAAGACTTCAAAGTTCATCAAGTCCAACCATAATTTGTATATTACACAAGTAACTATTGTGCTTTGTAATTGCTGCTGTGCTAAACCTTTTCATCCTCCTCATTCAGCTCTCATAGTTCTGCTTTGTTTTTCAGTGGAAGTCCTTGAAGATCCAACAGGCCTTTTTGTGTCTCTTGTTGCCACAGAATAATTCTGTTCCTCTGTTCTATTTTGTTACAGCTAATAGGAGTTATTTTCCTAATTGTGGCTACAATTCTGTTACTGCAACTCTCCTGAAGTCACTGGAATAATACAAGCCCACACCAGACTTGAAATTGATGTCTTCCCCTCTCCTCATATGATTCAAAGTGAGAAGGAAAGGACTATTTTGATTTAGATACCTTAGGGTGTGGAGGGAAAAGGAGTTGGGAACAGGATTTTGTGCTTGGACCCTAGAGGCAGACATTTGTCAACTCACAGGGAATTGTTTTAGAAAAAGATTGGCCTTGTTGCATCTCCCTTTTGTAGCGCATATTTACAGGTGAGTTCCACTCCTTGGGACCTCTTCTTTGAATCATGTCATTGTGAATTTGAAAGAAGACATCGTGCTCCCTGAGGGAAGTAACTCCCAGCCCTATAATCTGAGTGACAGACAAGCCATTCACATCCCTCATGCTTTTGTACAGCTGACATTCTAACGAAAGTTGAGGAAACTTTCTTCAAGTGGAGATGGTATGTAGGGCTGTAAAAAGAACCCAGGCAATAGTGGAGTCACTGGATAAAGATTTAGGCTCCTTGGGGCACAGCCATCGCTATTAATGCATTATAGAGACATAACATACTATGATTAAGAAGGGATAATTATAAAGAAAACCTTGTTTAAATGAATTTCCTCTTTATAGTATTTAAAGAGTGTGGCTGTAGCTTAATTTACTTAAGGAATCTTATTTTAGTGCCTGAAACCCCAGTTCTCTGGCTCTGTATTGTGTAAAACAGTGGTTGCTAACCTGCAGCCTGTGAAGGGTCTAAAGGGACATGTAAACTTGTGGCTACTCTTCTACAGGATATTGTATGGCTTCGTGATATCTGTTAACTGATACTACTGGACCATGCTGGGAGGTAGGATGTTACTCACAGGCTTGGGAAATCTTGCTTTCTTTTTGGGCTTACGAAAATCCACCCATCTCTGCTAACAGTTAGTGCATATACACAGAAAAATTGTTCATAGGCACCCAAGGGTACAGCAGGTTCTGTCTCAGAGCTCTTATCTCAAGAAGTCCTCTCCACATTGTTCTGAGTGGGCCCTGTTTCACTGTGTAAAGAAGGGAGGAGAAGGAATATTTCATTTTGAAGCTTCTATGGCACCAAAACAAAAGGCAGTTGCCGCTGCTTAGAGTGCACCAGGAGCAATGCACTGAGGTTTGATAAGGTGTGTTACAACATCATGCTCTTGGTTCTCTGTTTTCCTGAACTCTGTGTAGGCAGTTGCAGCAGTTTTTGTGTGCCCTGCACTAAATTTCCAGTCACGTTGCACTGAGTGTATGACACAGGGAACTGGATTCAGCGTTGCCTCCCATCACAAGAGCTGACAAATTGTGCAACTGGTCGCTGTGTGTGGAACTTCTGTCCGAGTCCTGTGACAGGAACTCATTGAGTTCTGAGAAGAGGAAAAAGCAGCAACTGTTTTACTTTTCATTTAGTTCTCTTTCCTACCAGTTTTCTCTGTATCAAGTAACATTTCTCTCATTCAGTACCACCAGACTTGTGTTGAAAGCATCTTCTGGAGTTGGGAGTGTTTTCTGGCCTATAGCACTGCTATATAAAGCATCAGTTATAGAATGCATTAGAGGCTTTTCTGCAGCCTTCACAATTTCACTTTTAAACTTGACAATTGCAGTGTTCTCACGAGTTTCTTCTTAAAGCTTTTTTGTTCTTTCAAGAAAAACAGAAAGGAGGAACAGTTCTAGGAAACTGGAGAAGAGCAAAATGTTTATTGGATAGCATTAAGTGCCAGGCACTTTTTTGTTGTCTCACAGGGCATCAAGTATTGGATGACATGCGTAAATACACATAAATGCTCATTGTATCATCATATAAATGAGCCTACCTTAAAACTGCATGGTTCTACTTCTAATTTTTATGGTTATTTTCAGCATGCCTACGCTACCCTGTAGTGGGCCATGTAGGTAGGCCCTTCCTTCTGCCTTGTGAGCTGATAGCCTACAGGAATGTAATCATTTCTTAGGAAAATGTAGTAAATTAGTGCAAGGAGAGAATGTTGTAAACACTGTGCAAAGTTCTTGTCCATGTCCATTCTTCCTAAAGAATCAGAGTACCAAATGGAAATCAGATTAATGATAGATTTTTCTGCAGCACACTGTAGCTATGGACTGAAGTTACTCGTATGGTTTAAAGAGATTTTGTGTTTCTCTTTTGGTTTTGTACCAATTAAATGTTTCAGAGGGATAAAGTAGATTGATGTTTCATTGCCACAGCTGTAACTCAACCACTGGTGTGGCTGATCAGTCAGCAGATTCATCATGAGCTTTTCCATCTGGAGGGTTTTTAATATTGCTCTTTCTATAAAGTACTTATTTTACAACTCTTCCATTATAAAATAGTCCAGCAGAAAGGTAAAACTTTACTGCCTGCCTTTGTTATCTTGGGAAGGGGCCTTACCAATGAAAGATAAAATCACTTTGCAGCCAAATAAGTACTGCATGAAGAATAGTGAGCCTGTAGTACAAACTGGGATTTAGTGGTGGATGTTCATGCCAGAATACAGAGCTGCTGGGGAGACAGTAAGGAAACACTGTAAATCCTTACGCTGCTGTTTATGTTATCTGGCTTTAGGTAGCTCCAAAGAAACTGTTATTTTGTGGTCTCTGACACTGAACTCAGATGACAAAAATGTATTAAGTGGCCTGCTCTGAAAGGGAGTACCAAGTTTTAGGTATTTTTAATTGAAGGACCCTTGATATCTGTGGAGTCCTCTTGACACAAATGTGGGGTTTATCTGCATTCTTTATGAGTGGTTATAAACATAGCATGTCATTGCTATATATATATTGATGAAAATATATATGAAAGAATACTGTTTTGATTTGGATTTGTGTAGTTTAAGCAAAATAGCAACAGGTAGATAGGACTGAAACCTACTTCTCTGTGCCCCAATTTCTGCATAGCTCCCTCTCCAAGCTCCTGGTTGCCAACACATGTGGATGCTTAGTTTCAGCTCAGTGACCAAGGAATAAGCAGTCCTTCATTCTGATTTAAAAGCTTTATTTGTTTACTTGATACATTACTCAAATTTGGGTGCTTCTGTAGAAAGCAGTAAGAATAAAGCACCATGCAAACCCAGGTGCAAGTGACCCCTGGCATGTAAGAGGTATGAGTCACGACCATCACTCCTCTTACTCCATTCTTTGGAATTTTTAACAGTGTTTGTGGTGTCATTAAGGTAGAAAGAAAGGCTATTTTGATTAGCAGGTTAGCTTAGCAACTCCCTTCACACAGCAGATCCCTTGATTCAGCAAGTGTGTATCCGAGGTGAATGTTTAACTTGGCCATTGACTACACCTCCAGGCAGGTTCCAATACATTTAAAGCTCTTTAAAACACTGACATAGATTTTTCTCTCTCCCTTCCTGTTCTTTCCCATTCCTAGAAAAAGCAAGGCGGGGAGGAATTCAGAATATAGAGGTGGTAAATAGGGATGTAAGCATATAAGAAGATACTGTTTGCCAAAGCCATGTATTATAAAATGGAAAGAACGTAGTGTGTTACACCGTGGTAGTAACCCTACATACTGAACTTCCTAACATGAGACTTCATATTGTACTGCAAGTGGCATACAAAAATTAAGTGTCATTTATGTGCAGAAATATGTGCATCTATGAGCTGGAATCTGTATAAAGATGAAGTACTGCCAAAGTGCAAGCATTGCAAAATCATGTGTCTGAGTGCTAAATCACATAATAGTGTAATTTAAAACACCCACCATAATTTCTGCCTTCTTTCCTTGGGGTTCAGGTTTTGAAACATTTGCTTGAAAGCTAGAAGCTGGTTTCTTTTTTTGCTTTGTTGGTGAAATTTTCACCATGCGGTCCATGTGATGGAGCTTTAAGAAAGACATGGAACATTATGAGGCTTTGAAGGTGTTGGTTGTAAGCTTAATCCCATTCCCAGAGTTGCTTGGCTTGATTTAGGGACATATGAAGTATTATTTAAGCATGAGCCATACAGATGGGGTCATGCAGGAAGTTTAAGTGAAACTGTGTCCCAGAGAACAGAGAGATGCATATATCTGAAAGGTTTGTAACACATGTTCTCTTTCTGTGCTTGGCACAAAGGAAGAGAAGAGATTTAAGATGTGATGATGAATACAGGGTTTTGATTATGTCTGGCTTTGAAATACGCTGGAGCTTTCCTAGCAACACAATGTAGTCTTGTCCAAGTGAGACACTAAACATGTCTGGGACCTAGTTTGTCTCCTGTTCTCTGTGTTCATTATATTGCTATCAGAAAGTACCATGTCTGTCTTCGAATGTCATTGTTGCCCTTCTACCTGTTCCCATAATATGAAGCATTGCAAAGAACAGCCTTAGATCTGAACTTCCAGCTCCAGGAACTCTGGAGATCTGTTTCTTGGGGGATCCTTCCTCCTCAATGCAAAGGATTTGCAAACATTAACCACTGTATTGTCTAAATCAGCCAGGGGAAATGCTTAGTGCTGGAAAGGGCTGGCTGTAAATCTTGCCTGTCAGAGTAAGAGTAAGGTATCCATTCTGCTTAGGATTCACTTTGTGAGCTTGTTTCCAGGTCAAGCTACAAAGAGGTCACGTCAGTATGGACAAACCATTTACATGGGGTCCTGGTCATAAGAGGGATGCTCAAATCCTTTCCTTTGTCTCTAATGATAAGCATCATATGAGGCCCCGGCTGTCAGCTGATAGCATGATCTGGGTTAGCCATCTCAATCCTATTAATGAAATTCCACTTTGCTTCAGTGAATATTTGATTTCATTAGTTTTTTAATGCAAGGAATAAGCCTCAGGTTCTGCCTGTTTCAGCTAAGTTTCAGGGTAACTTTGGTGATGAAAGTCTTCACCATAGGAAGGAGATGAACTCTCATTTCTTGCATCTGGGGTGAAGCCTCTGCTTTTAGCAAGCAGTGCCTCCATTTCCTCCCTGCTGTGCTCTTTGGCTGTGTTCTATGTCACACAAGTTACCCCATTCCGCAGGCAGTAGCTGCTGTGATCAGGCAGGTACAGATACAGTGCCTGGTTTGTGGATATCACAGGAACTCCATGTGCGGAGCTGCTCTTTCTTAAGCTACCTCAAGGGAAAGGTAATTCTTGGTGTGTAAATAGCATAAATGTGAGCGCAGTGAAGAACAGCACTTGCACAAAGGTGTACACAGGGAATGGCAAGTGTATGTCACCGAGCTGTGTGGTGTGGTTGACACGCTAGAGGGAAGGGATGGGATCCAGAGGCACTTGGACAGATTGGACAAGTGGGACCATGAGAAACTCATGAAGTTCTACAGCGCCATGTGCAAGGTCCTGCCCCTGGGTCAGGGCAATCCCAGGCACAAGCACAGGCTGGGGAGACTGGATGGAGCAGCCCTGAATGGGACTTGGGGGTGTTGGTCAATGAGAAGCTCCCCATAACCCGGCTTCAGAGTGCGCGTGAGCCCAGAAACCCCCGTGTGCTGGG
>JAOEHY010051986.1:0-15239 GCA_025447955.1 Psilopsiagon aurifrons
GTGGTATGGAATACCTCTTTGGTCAGTTTGGGTCAGGTGCCCTGTCTCTGCTTCCTCCCGGCTTCTCCTCCTCCCTGGCAGAGGATGAGACTCAGAAAGTCCTTGGTCAGAGCAAACATTACTGAGCAGTAACTGAAACCCCCGGTGTTATCAGTGCTGTTCCCAGGCTAAAAGTCAAAACCACAGCACTGCACCACCTACTAAGAAGGAGAAAAATGACTGCTACTGCTGAACCCAGGAAAGACTTTTACTCACCAAAACATCCCTAATATAAAGCAAATAATAAACAATATTGTGAGCATCAAAGGCTAAAATCAAACTGCTCAGAGAGCTGACAGAGATTTAATACTAAAACACAGGTAAAGAAGAGGAGTGGCCATGTGTACATTCAGCTGAAGCATGGTGAGCTCCTGGAAATGGTTGAGAAAGGAGAGGTATTCAGCAGATCCCTGAACAAATGGTTGGGAAAGGAGGGATATTCAGCAGATCCCTGCACAAAGAGCTCAGCCCCAGTCTGTTTGAGGGGATGTATCGCAAAGAGCCTCATGGGATTTCTCTATTTCTGATGATTCCCAGACCTGAACCTCCTGAGTCTGGGCTGGAGTAAATCAGTCATCCCACCTCCAACAGCAGAAAAACCCACCACTGGGCTGGTCCAGCACCAAAGGCCATCTCTAGAAGAGGAGGATGACCCCATCCTGGCAGAAGGCAGGCGGTTCATGGGTTGCCCCCTCACCCCCACAAGAGCCCCTGGGGAAGGAGATCAGGGACACTTCAAGACCTTGGTGCAGCTGCAGTCTGGAGGGACTTTTGCAGAAGGGATGTCTCCAGAACTCCTTCTCCAAGGCAGGCTGGGCTGAAGCAAAGTGTATCTACTGCTAAAGTGAATCATGCCCACTGAAGGGTGACCTGAGGCATGGTGAACTGAGCCCTCATCCTCTGTGGGAAGCTTCATCTATTGCAACTGAGGCATGCTCCAGCAGGGGCACATGCAGTCAGGGAGGGAGATGCAGCCAGCAGCTAGTCGTGGGAGGCTGTGGTGGCTTTGTCATGTCTGATGATGTGAGAGAAGGAGCCAACAGTCTCCTTCACCTTTGGGTAGTAGAGGGCAAGCAGCCAGATAAATATGAAGATTCCTGCAGGGGAAGGAAGGAGACACTCAGCAGCAGGAGATAGTGGGAAGCATTGTGCTAGGATGCTGCTGGTTCTTCCCTGCCACTTTTGGGGTGTTCCCCAGCTCCCTCCTGCTCTGGTAGGAGGGTCTCCCCAGGATTCATGGTGAACCATTTGCCTGGAACATGCCCTGGGTGGACAATGTCCCTCTTCCTCTGCTAATAAATGGTTTCCTTTGAGGAAAACCACTCCCAGTGAAGTGGACGTGGTTGGGAGCCATGACCAGCTCACTGCTGGTGGCTGGAACCTGCTGTTTCCCTGCTAAAGGGAAGTTCTGGGAAGATGCTCGTGACTTGGGAACCCTGGTCAAGCCACTACCAGGCTGGTTCCTGACTCCTCCATCTTCCCCACCCAAGCCCAGGATGCCCAGCTTGGAACCAGCCCTGACCTTGGAGGGAGTTGAGGATGGTGAAGAGGTAGAGCATGACCGCAGAGGAGGTGCCATGGGTGAGGAACGCCAGGGCCCAGGTGGCTCCCAGCAGGCAGAAGAGCCCCATTGCCACCAGGGCCACCTTCCAGGCCTTGCGGTCTCGCTGTACTACCCCTGTGCCCTGCAGACTGCAGCTCTTCTGGATCACCACCCCAAAAACAGCTGTGTTGAAGAGGAAGATGAGGCCAAAGTAGCCACAGTTGGTGATGTAGTGGACCAGAAGATGTTTGGAAGTGATCCAGCACCTGAAAAGAGACAACCACAGTGCCTCCAGTGGCTCTGCTAGCCCCAGCAGCACCCATGAGCACCTTCCCAGGGGCACATAATGGGAGATGCAGGGATGCCCTTGTGCTGGTGGGGTTTTCCAAGGCCAGAGTGAAGCAGGAGGGACAGTGGTGCATATCTGCTGTCCTCCTGTTGCTCAGCTGGGAGGAGGGAGCCTGAGGAAGCTCCAGGTGACCCTTGGATGTCCGTCCATGGCCTGGGGGCTGCAGGTTCAGCACTAGAGGTGGTGATTACCACAGCTCTGGCTGCTGTGTTGCAATCACAGTGGGGGAAGCAGAAGTGCGGAGTAAAGCAGGTCAGGATGGGTGCAACCAACCACCCCAACCCTCCCACCAGGACCAGGTTACTGCTCCCCATGCAAAAGGGCCACGCACAGATGGCCTATGACCTGGTGGTCCATGGTCTGGATGCTGCATTCTCCATAGCTGCCGATGGCTCCTGCCACCCCCACCACAAGAGTGGGGAAGCCTGGAAGAAAAAGGGAAACACTTGGAGGGAGGGACAGGAAGGCAAGAAGGAGGCAGGGTCATCACCTGGGAACTCTGCATGGCCCTGGGTGTGCTTGGTGTAGAGCCTGAGTGGGCTCCAGGAGGATGGAGATTAGGGACCTGCAGAGGTTGCTTAAGTGCTGGAGGCACAATGGCTGCTGCTGGGACGATGTGGAGGAGGAAGTACAGTGCTGAGTACCAGGGCTCAATGTGCCCCCTCCTCTTCTCCAGTGCCCCCCACGGTGCTATGAAGGGCAATGGGTGAGGAAAGACCCCCAGGGACATCACCTGCTTGATGAGCAGGAGGATGGTCCCCTGCAGGCCCATACAAGACACTTCTCAGCCCTGACTAAGGCATTTGGAAGAGCTGTGGGCAGCGCAGAGGCTTGTTCATCCTCTGCCCGCCGTTGCATCATTGACCACTGCTGCACTGTTGCAGTTTCCCCTCTGGTTGTAACCTGCTGCCTGCCTCTGCCCCATCTCTCACTGAGGCTGATGGTGCTCACCCCAGCCCACCAGGCACAGCTTCACCAGGTAGTGGTGGATGTAGATGCCGAGGACCTTGACAAAGAGAAGGTAGAGGTGACAGCCCTCCAGCGCCGTCCAGGTGAAGCAGCAGAGCAGGCAGTAGTGGGTGAACCCCCCCAGGACCTTGCAGGTCCCCGACATGGTTCCAGTGGAGAGCCTGCTGTTGAGCAGGAAGGCCAGGTTGAGGAGGAGCAGGCTGCCCACCAGGTTTACATGCAGCCCCAGGTTGATGCGAAGGGTCTCCTCGGTCCTGAACCTGCACCTGAGCATCCCCAGGGGGAGCAGAAAAGGCAGGGTCACAGCTGAGCAGTGCCCTGTGTCACAGCAGGTTCATGCAGGAGCACTGGAATTGCCCTACACCCTTCTCAGCCTGATGAGTTTCCGGGGTGCTGCTGGCACATCCTACCTGAAGAAGATGCAGAAGGCAATGGTGAAGATGGAGAAAGCCATTGCTACCCCACAACCAGCAGTGGCAACAACCATCAAGGCTCGTGCTGTTGGCCCATCCAGAGCTGGGTTCTGCCAAACATGTGCACTTTGGGTTAGACAGGCCCTGGAGCAACCTAGACAACCCAACTGCAGCTACCAAAGCCACAGGGCTTCTGACTCCGGTGGCTGCTGCAGAGACCCCCGGCAAGCCCCTGGTCTGTTCCCCCAGAAGGTCTCTGGGGCAGTGGGGCAGTGGTGGATCAGAGATGCTCCCTAAGGTGGGGTAAGGGATGAGTTAAGGTGAGGTGCTCACAGCAGACCATGGTGGAACACCATGAGCACCTCCAGCAGCAGACAGGACTCCAAACCTTGCTGCTCCAGAGTCTGCACTAGGCTGGGGGCTGTTTCCTCCAGGTACCCGCTCTGCCGAGTTGCTGCTGCCCTCCTGAGCTGGGCTTGATTTTGGGACCTCAATTTGCCCTGGAGCAGCTATAACTGTCCCTGAGCAGCTACTGGTGGCGCCCAAGGGGCCACTGTGGTGGGGCATACAGCACAGACAGGAGCTGTGGGGAGTGGGGTCATCACCAGGAGGAGGGTGAAGAAGGTGAGATGATCACAGGAGCAGTGTGTCCCCTTGTCCTGGAGCTGTGTGTCACACCCACTGCTGCTCCAGCCTCCTGCCTGCCCTGAAACAGGCACAGCAGAATGACCCCAAGTGCCAGGCACAACACCCATGCCCGGCCCCAGGGAGGGTCAGACCTTTGCTGGGATCCCAGAAGACACACTGTGGGGTGATGCCCTGCAAGGGGGAAGGCCAGCATCAGCCAAAGCCTCAGCAAGAGGCAGAGGGGAGGGAGGGAAGGAGGGCACGGCTGACTGACGTGGGGCAGCTGCCCATGGGTGAAGGTGAGCTGCACAGGGTCCCGCAGCCCGGAGATGCTCGTCTCTCCCACTGTGATGCCCACCACGGTGTCGTCCAAGACCTGCCCTGTCTGGTTGACCTCCTGTGTGCGGGCAGTGCTGCCTGAGCCAAGCCAACAGGTAGCAGCGGCCAGAGGGATGCCAGCAACACCGGCTCATACCTGGAACATGCCCAGCTGTGGGATGTTGAGGACCGTCACCACCACACGCACTGTCTGGCTGCTCAGGGACCGGAATATCCCCCGGGGCAGATGGATTTTCCCTGCCTTCCCCTTCTCTGTCACATTCAGCTTCCTGGGGTGCTGTGGCAGAGAAGGTTGGTAGGTGCTGCTGGCACCATCACGTCTCTGTTCAGGACCCACCAGCATTGCTCCAGGCATAAACTCAGCCCTGCCTGGATGGGTTTTGTTCAGCAACATCAGCAGGATCCCCGGGGCAGAAGGGGATAACCTCATCCCTAGCACCCAGCAGGAAAGGGGCAGAGCTGGGAGTAGGTCCCAGGAGAGCTCCAGCCCACTATCACCCCATGGGAAGTGGTTTCCTTGGACATCCAGAGTGGGAAAGCAGGAGTGTGGGCAGGACGCACAAGGTCCCACATGTTCCCCATGTACCTCCCCCTCCCCCTGACCACCAGCTCTTCAGAGAGGCTCTTCCTTCCCTAACACTATTTCACATGACTTTTTGCCAAAGGAAGATTAAAGCTGAGGTTGGTCCATGATGCAACCACGGAACAAGGTCAAGGAGGAGCACACCATGGTGCACCAAGCCCCGGGGCAGGGACCGAGGGATGCTCGGAAGGCACAGGCCTTTCCAAGCGAGGGACGAGAGCACGTCTCACCTCCGTGGGGGAAAAAGCGATGAGGACATCCCGGGTGACAGCCCTGCTGACGTTCAGGAGCAGCGCCTTCACCCCGGCCAGATGACTGTGCAGCACTGGCCCCACCACCTGCAGCAGCCTGCAGGGCAGGTGGGCCGTGGGACCCATGACATGGGGGCTGAGCCCCCAAGCCCTGCCATGCCCAGCCTGTCCTCACCTGAGCCAGCGCTCCCGCAGGCAGGCACATGCGGGGCTGCCCGAGCGTCCCAGCTCCGGGCAGCGCCGGGGCAGGTCGGGGCTGAGCGTCCCGCCCCCTCCCTCCTCCTGGTCCACCGTCACATTGCAGCACTGGTGTCGCCCATCACCCCGCCCCAGGGCTGTGCGGGAGGGGTACAAGGTGACCAGTGGGCAGCATGGCACTAGGGGCACGGGCAGGGATGGGGGGACCACTCACCAGCACAGATCTCCTGTCCCAGGGCAGCATCTGGAGGAAAAGCATGCGGGGAAGTGGGGGGAAAACCCCAACAGCTCGGGTCAGCCTTCCCCCTGCCCCGGCAGGAGGGGAGGCAGCAGAATCTGGCAGCTGCTAGGTTCAACAGGCAGCCCTTCAGTTACGTGGGCTTCAAAACCACGGACAGCATCAGGGCTGGAGAAGTCAAAGCCACCACATCCGGCCCCTTGGTGGCTGAGGATAAGACCCTGGACTGCTGATCCCAGGTTTTGAAACAGCCCCGGAAGCAAACCCCACTCCACTGCCGGCTCTCCACACATCCCAGCAGAAACACTCCCTCCTGGCCCAGTCATGTTTCATGGTGAAACCCTGAAGTGGCCTTTGAGTCAGTGCTTTACATGTGAAAACCCACCCCCAAGCCCCCACTTGCCCGCATCCCCCTGACCCGTCACTCACCAGGCAGCACCAGAAGCAGCAGGACTGTGCCAAGGAGCAGGCTCATACTGCATTGTGTGGTGTTGGGGCTGCTCCCAGCCATCCCACAGCTCTCTGCTCCTCACATACCAACAGCTCTGCTCCTCCCTGGGCTCCCCTGAGGCTTGTGACTGCCCCTGAGGCAACGGCCGTCTCCTCATTTCCCTTTTGAGAACCCCTCACATCTTCCTGTGGGTTTGCAAGTGACCTCCTGCCCCACCTCACAGTAACTGTCAGAGCCGTGTCCTTTTCTCCTAGGGTACTTCCATCTGACTTGGGGCTTTTGTCTCTCCCCTTTCACCCGCATCCTGCAAATCCTTGGTTGACAGTCCCCACCAGCCCAGTGACATGTTGGAGCATCCCTATCCCAACCCTTTGTAGCTGATCTTTAAGATCCTTTCCAACCCAACCATTCTGATTGCGTCACTCTAGGAAACTGGGCATGCCACCAGGGTTTGCTGTGAGCTGCTGGGAATGAAATATCCCCTCGTGGGAAGGTTCCCCCTACCCCAGCCAGAATTCCTGCAGAGGGGGATGAGCCACAAATGAAGTATTATCCAGAAGATGAACTGATGGGATGAGGGACACAGTGCTGGGCTTGCAAGCAGCACACCCAGGATTGCTGCATTCTGCCCCGCAGGCACTGAGAAAATTCCTGTCCAGCAAAACCTCCCTCTTTGGATTCCCACCCTCCAACAGCCCTTCTCTTTGCTGGGAAGTGATGATCATAGAATCACAGAATCAAGCAGGTTGGAAAAGACCTTCAAGATCAAGTCCAACCACTCCCCAGCACTGCCAAGACCACCACTGAACCATGTCACTGAGGGCCTCACCTACATGGTTTCCCAACACTTCCAGGGACGGTGACTCCACCACTGCCCTGGGCAGCCTGTGCCAATGCCTGAGCACCCTTTTGCACAAGAAGCTGTTCCTAACATCCAGTCTAAACCTCCCATGGTGCAGCTCGAGGCCTTTTCCTCTTGTCCTATCCCTTGTTCCCTGGGAGCAGAGACCAGCCACCTCCTGGCTCCATCCTCCTGCCATGCAGTTGCAGACAGCGATAAGGTCCCCCCTGAGCCTTCTCTTCTCCAGACTAAACCCCCCAGTTCCCTCAGCCCTTCCCCATCACACTGTGCTCCAGGCCCTTCACCAGATCCGCTGCCCTTCTCTGGACCCGCTCCAGCACCTCAATGTCTCTCTTGTAGTGCGGGGCCCAGAACTGAACACAGAATTTGAGGTGCGGCCTCACGAGTGCTGAGTACAAGGGTCTTCGGAGACCACAGTTGCTTTCCAAGCTGTGGCATCTCCCGCTATCATCCTGATCCCTTTGGTTCTAGGCTACCAGTGCTCTGCCAGGAGCACCATCACCAGTCCCAACTCAGCAGAATCATTCAGGATTCACACCGGGTCCTGCCCAGGATGGGACAACCCTGGCTGAGAGATGGATCCCGTTGGAGAGCCCACCAATTTGCCAACATGCCCAGCAGAGAGAACCCAGTGAGACATGCTCCAAGCAGGAACAACTTTAATAGGCACAAGTCTGGTGTGTGGTGCACCCACTGAACTTCTGCACCATCCGAAAATAGGCATTCAACAAATTAACAAAAATAGACCATTTCAGCTGCTGGAGGGGGCCGGGGGAGAAGCTACTCTGTCTTCACTGGGGATGGACCTTCTTGGTAACCACCAGCAAGGGCTGAAGATGGGGCCTTTTCCACCTGGGAAAAGGCCCATCCCTGGCTCCAGGGCATGGTAGGGGACATCCAGAGGCACCAGGGACCCTGTCCCTGCTCCTTCTACCTCCTGCAACTCCCACTGCCTGGGTGGGCATCCCTCCCTCCTGCCCCAAGGATGCCAAACCAAGGGATACCAAGGGAAAGCTGGTGAGGGGGCCGGCAGAGATGAGGGGTCCCTGGGCTCCAGCAGCCCCTGAGGTGAGTGCTGTAGCAAAGCGGACGGCATTGGTCCTTCCTGTGGCTGTCCTTGGCTCGGCACAACCATAGTGGGGCTCTGCCTGTTCTTGGGCTGCAGTTCGATGCTGTCAGAGCTGCTCTACAAATCAGAGGACTTCCTCGACTGCAGCACCATGGTCCAGTACCAGAGAAAGATGAGGAAGCCTAGGAGACATGGGAGAAAGGGTGAGCAAATCCTATCGAGTGAGGCAGCAGCCTGCCAGGAACAGCTCCTCCCGTACCTGCCACCATCCCACCAACACCCCTTCACAGGGGTCCTGCATCCCCGGCTCACCTTGGAGGGAGTTAATGATAGTGAAGAGGTAGAGGGAGATGAGGCTGAAGATGCCAGAGGTGAAGGAGAAGAAGACCAGTGCCCAGGGAATGCCCAGCAGGATGCTCAGCCCAAAGAGAGCAAGAACATGCTTGAGCTTGTGGCCTTTGTTGTTCTGACGGAGGATCTCCCGGACCATGGCCCCCAACATGACCGAGTTAAAGAGAAACACCAGGCTGAAGAAACCCAGGTTCACAAAGTTATGGATCAGGGGGCTCGTAATCCAGCATCTGGAGGGAGGAGAGTGGACAGAGGGTTACGTTGTGTCACCCCACGGGGACATGAGTTTGAGGGCTTGGGAGGAACACAAAGGTGTGGTGCAGACCCAGAACCCAGCTTAGTGAAACAGGGAGGGGGGATCCCACCACCACCCTGCACAGAGTCCCGGGAAAGCCACAGGATGGCTGAGGAGATCCTGTACGACACAGTGGAAGTTTAGCCAGTTGACTTCATCTAAGACCAAGGACCAGGCAACCCAATTCTGATGACTCACATGGTTGCGTTGGTGGATTTGCCACCAATGGATTCATAGATGGGAATGGAGAAGGGGCCGTAGTTTCTCCAGCTGGCCAGGAAGATCAGCATCACACAGAAAAAGGGGAGTCCTGGGTAGCAAGAACAGAGTGAAGCGGCCACCCTAGTCTCCAGCCCTCGGAGCTCCTGGAAGGACTCATTCCCCCTTTCTCCCTGTACAGAGTACAAACCCATCCTCCCCACCAAGAGGAACTAAGAATGGAGCACACAACATCTACTGTAAGCCCTGATGCAGGACCGACTGTGCAGCATCAACCTCAGCCAGAGGATCAAAGTGGGCTGTGGAATTTTAGGCCAGGAAAGATCATGGGATCTTCCCTACCACATCCCCCTGCCTGAAGCACAGCAGAGATGCAAGGGTGCTTACTGCATCAAGCCCATCTCTGGGCTGCCCTGGATGCTCCTTTCGCAAAGAGCATCCCATTGCTATGTCACAACCTTTGCTCTACCACCAGTTTCTACTCTCAGCCATGGAGTCTCCTTCTCTGTTGAGTCTCCACACTCTCAGACATCTGCTCCCCCACAGCCATGTTTCCATCCCCATCCAGGAACCACCTACGGTGGGGAAGACCTGCGCAAGTGCCCTTCACCCCATGGCCTGTGCCCTCGGGGCCTCTCTGCCTCCCCCATGCTCACCCCAGCCCACCAGGCAGATCTTGAGGAGGAAGTGGTCATGGTAGGTACTGAAGACTTCAATCACAAGCCGGTAGAGGTTGTAGCCCTCGATGCCCATCCAGGTGAGGCAGCTCAGGAGGGAGAAGTGCAGGAAAAGCCCCCCAGCTCTGCAGACAGCCTCACTGCTGCTGGAAGCCAACTGCTCAGAGATGAGGAAGGTGATATCCAGGAGGAAGATGGCGCCCAGCAGGTTCATGTGGATGTGCATGCTCGTGATCTGGTCTCGCTGCTTGCTCCTGGAGGGTCAAGGTGGGGACACCTCACCACCACGCCTGTGGTGTGGCCTGCACACTTGGTGCCCCAAAATATAGCTCTGCACTGGGCAACTCGTCCCAGCCAGAAAAGCACAGAGACCCTCTGGTGGTGTCAGGGGCTGAGAGCCTGGCCCCACAGCTGGGACCATCATTACATGCGCAAATCCAGGCCCTGCAGCTGAGCCCTCATTTCAGGCCTGGGCCAGGCAGGGCAGAGAGAAACATAATTTCAGCTCTGAATCATCCATGCAGGATCAGTGACATGACTCAGGAGGAGACACTCATTTTCTCCACTGGGCCCTTGAAAGATCTTTGAAGCCTGCTTGTGGGACCGCATCAACAACCAAAAGTCATTGAAAACAGCCAGTGTTTGTGAGTGCCCTGCAGGAGACCTGACCAAGGGGTGGTTTCTGGACAGAACTCTGTTTTTTTCAAGCATGTCTCCATCATCATGCTCCCAGCCAGGCCAGCCCAGCCCACTGCATTTGGAAAGCTTGCACCCACCCAGCTGCAGTGGCAATGGACAGGACAAAGATAGGGAGCATGGGGTGAACTGTCACACTGTACCTGAAGTAGAGGAACAAGATGGTGCAAATAGATGCCAAAGCTGAGATCAGGCAGCCGACATAGGTTATGATACTCAGGTAATCCCTATGTATGTAGGTGATCTCCAGGGAGGAAACCTGAGGAGAGAAAGGAATGAGATGGTGAGGAAAAACAGCCAGTGGGAATGATGTGGAGAGCTATGGGAGGGTGCTACCCACCATCAGCACAGCAAAGTAGGTGAGGTGGTTGCATCTGCACTCCGTCCAGCTGCCTCCCGTCTCTGTTGTACAACCAAAGCTGTCCCAGCTCCCAGAGTTGGCTGTTCAAGAGAAAGGGGCAGCATCTGGTGAGCAGCAGGAACATCTGCTCTGGGTTTGGGGATCCTCAGGGCAAGGTGTCTATGGCAGGAAGGAGAACCAAAGTGGGGGTCTCAGCTTGTCCCAGGCCAAGCACACACACTCAGATAGTACCCTAGGGATGGAGAAAGCTCTCAGGCGAGGGAAAAACCTGAAATCAACCCTTGGGAAAGATTTAGAGCGAGGAAGGGAAGTGCAGAGGAACTTCTGCTCCTGACAGTGGATCTGTGGTACCCTGCAAAGGGAGCAAAGGCAGAGCCTGGTACCACATCAAGTGCAGGGGCACTCACCAGTGGTGTCCTCCCGCCAGAAGACGCACAGCGGGCTCACGTTCCTCTGCAATGACAAAAGCACAGGCCCTGAGCAGGACGCAGTGGGGGGTTTGCTTCCAGGCCACCGTGTTTTACAGGGGAGAACATGGGGCAGGAGGAGAGATGGTCTCAGGAGATAAACTATCCTGTGTGGACAGGCAGAGACCATTATCTTGGCAGCTCATGGAGCAGATTCCTTCTCCCAGGTCCCCTTTTTCAAACAAGGGTTCAGCACTGAGCAGGTGCCCAACAGAACCATGAATGAGCTGTGGGACTGTTAACTCAAAGTGTTCCCCAGCCCTAAAGATTGTGCTGGAGGCGACACATCTGCAAACCAGTATCTCCCGAACAAGAACAGGCAGCACCACCATCAGTGCACACGGTGGAGCCATGATCACAATACAGCCCCAGAAGATGTAGCAGACCCTGTACAGGCAGGGCAACGGCATGGACCTGCTGGATTGTGACAAATCTCTAAGCAGGTAGGGCCTGAGCCCTCCCTGCCCCTCCATTCCTGGTGGGATCAGGTTTGATGAGGCTATTTCCCCACCTACTGGCAGCTGGCCATGGGAGAAAGTGAGGACCACTGGGTCGGAGAGGTTGGCCACCACCATGTCCACCAGGGAGATGCCGACCACCTTGTCACCCAGGACGTGGCTGCTGTTTTCATCCTGTTGGAAAAGAAGAGGAGGCTATGGCAGTGTGGGAAGGGAGAACTGCCAGAAAAGAAGTGGGGAGTCCCCAAGAAGGTCTCCACTTCTTCCCTGTCAAGCTTCTAGCTCATCTTTGAAGCATCTTCTGCAAGTGAGCACCAGCACCCTGGTCTGGGCAGCATTCCTGCTGCCCTGTACCACTGGAGTCCCTGGCACAGTGGGGACACCCCACCATATGAAGAAAGGCTGAAAAACCGGGGGCTGTTCAGCCTGGAGAAGAGAAGGCTGTGTGGAGATCTCAGAGCAGGCTTCCAGTATCTGAAGGGGCTTACAAGGATGCCAGAGAGGGACTCTTTATCAGGGACTGTAGCAATAGGACAAGGGGCAATGGGCTCAAACTTGATCAGGGAAAATTTATGTTATGTATAAGGCAGAAGTTCTTTACTGTGAGGGTGCTGAGGCCCTGGCACAGGTTGCCCAGAGCTGCCCCATCCCCGGCACTGCTCAAGGCCAGGGTGGATGGGGCTGGGAGCAACCTGGTCTAGTGGAAGGTGTCCCTGGCAGGGAACATGGCAGGGGCTGGAACTGGATGAGCTTCAAGGTCCTTTCCAACCCAAACTATTCTAGGATTCTATGTCACCCACGTGGGCCTCACCTGGAACATGGTCTGGCTGCTGATGTCCATCAAGACCACCCTGTGCTCTACCATCTCCTCCCGCTCCTTTGCCATCATGAACAGGCTACTCGGCAGGTCCACCATGATCCCATGGACCTCTCTGTCCTCCTGCAAGGACAGACACATGAGGACGGAGGCTGTTAGAGGGCACTGGTGAGCAGAGACCAGCAGGGCTCTCCGCCCAGGACCTACCCGTCTTTGGGAAGTGAAAACCAGGCTCTGAGGAGCCTGACCGGATTGGACAATCAGGACAGTTGCACGCACAGTGGCCTTTCCAAAGGTCTGGTTCTGCCCTTCAAGCTCCACCTTGGTCAGCATCTTCTCCAGCTCCCCGAGTTTGCTGTCAGGGAAGGGGTGCAGTGTGGGATGCAGCCAGCACTGCATCAGCAGCAGTGGGAAGCGCACAGGTGGGGAACTCACTGCCGAAGCACCCACTGCTCCATGGCTCCTGCATCTGGCTCTGTGGGCTGGGCAATAAGCCTGTCCAAGGCAGTAAGTTGCTCCTCCACATCCTGCTCCCAGATGGGCATGTCCTCTGGTGAGGCTGGAGGACACAGAAGAGAATGACCATGAAATGCACAGGCAGAGCTGGCTTTCTCATGCCCCCAACCAACTGGGCACACCACTGGTGGGAGCAGAAATCAGAGGGCTTCAAGGCAGCCCCAAGCCCAGGGACCTGATGGACACCTCAACATAGAGGGCCTCTCCTGCTGCACAGTGGCTCCCACTGTGGCCACCAGGACTAGGTTGGCAAGGTGCCTAGCAGTACAGATGGGACCCTTGGAACTTCTGCAAAGCCCATGATTTTAGGGGGCAATACACTTGAAAATCTCCATCTTCCAGGAGCCTAGGTATCCAGGCCTGCCTCTGGGCTGCTGGAAGGAAACCTGCATCCCATTCCATCACCATTCAGCTCTGTCTTCATCAACACCACGCCAAATCCTGGGACAACACCTGCTGATGGCATAAGAACGGCCTGGAGATGAAAAGAACCCCTATTTCATTGAAATAATGTTGAACTGCTTTTACCAGGGAAGAAGTACTCAGAGGTACTGTCAAGGGAGGTGTTCTTCCCGCCCTTCAAGATGTAGGACACGTTGAAGATGGGCGTGCTGGCTCCTGCAGTCTCCTGACTCTGCTTCCCCCGGGCATTGCTGCTGGCCAGGTCTCGGCCCAGGAGAAAGCTCTGCTTCCCGTACACCAGCCGCAGGGTGCTGTTGGCCCTGAACCAGCAGACACAGAAGCGGTACCTGCCCAGCGTGGGGGGCAAGCTGTACTTGTACGAGGAGTTTCTCCTGCTTGGCAAAAAGGGTCTTCTTACGATCAATGCCTGGGCCGTGTTCTCGATGGAAATGGCAGCAGGGCCATGCTCGTAGACGATAGAGCTGTTCTGGGTCTGGTTTCGGTCACCACAGAAGCGGAAGTCCTCCTCCTGGTGGCCACAGGCTCCCGCCCCTGCATACACAAGTGTTTGGAGATGGAGGATCAGCCAGGCTTTCTGCTGCTGTCACCCCAATCCTGTCCTGGATGGGCTGTGTGGTGTCAGTGACATTGGCCCACCTCCCCAATGTCCCCATGGCCATGCTGGGAGGGTTTGCCAGGACTCCTGAGGCAGCAGGAGACCCTGTCTTGTGGAGCCACCCTCTCTCAGGTGCTATTAGCCACATCAGGAGAGACTGAGAGAAGACCTCTCCATCCCCAGAAGTAATAGACAGAGATCATCTCCTTTCCCTGGAAAGAATCCATCCTGCCCAAGAAACCCCACCAGAGGCACATCAGCCCACAAGACATTTCACTTCTGTGGAAGTCACAGCAGCAAGCATCCCTCAGTACTCCCCAGGCAGGTTTTTGGGACTGCCAATTACTTCCAGCAGCCCAAACTTGTCTCACCATCCCAGGGCAGGATGTGGTTGGGGCAGTCTACCTTGGAGAGGCGAGAGAAGGAGCAGAAGAAGGACCTTCATTCCGGGAAGCTCTCTGCTTTGGCCTGGTCTCTGAGGAAAAAGCAGGGCCTGGAAGTGTACAAAGGAAAGGGGCCATGTGAGTATTTGGGTATTGCCCATACCATGGAGTCAGGAGATGGAAAGCAAAGACTGTCCTGGCAGGAAAATAAGGCTGTGCTGGTGGGAAACAGCTCCCGAGTGCCTCTGCCATGAGAAGGAGGTGCGAGCAGCAGGGCTGGAAGGACAGGGCAGAGAGCAGTGAGTCCCTGGGGTCTGGACACTGAGGGTGCCCCAACGCCCCAGCTCCGGCACCAACCACCAGTGACTCAGAGCAGGAGGGAGGGTCCCCTCTTCCTCTCCCAGCCTCAGATCAGGCCTTGGCTTCTTATCACAAGCAATAGGAACAGAAGGAAATGGTGGTTTCCTAGCTCACCAGCCCTGAAATTATTGTCTTGGGTGCTCTCAGCTCCTGCAGATTAACTGAGGAGCCAGGCATGATGCAGACTGCTCTGTCATTGCAGCCTGGCAGAAACGGGCTCTCCCAGGCTCACCCTGGAGCAACTGTGGCTGCCAAAACCCCTTCTGCACCGCATGACCAGGCGAGCAATGTCCTCTGCAGCCACTTCCCCACCCCTTCACCTTGCACTCTGCTCCCCCCCCAGTTTTCTTTATAAGCAGACAGGGCTGCTGTGACCTGCACCCAACCCAGTGATGACTACTCTCGTGTGCTGCTGCACCCATGTGCTCCATAAAGTCACAGCCTTCACACCCACAGCCCTTCCCACCATGCTTCACACCCTCCTCGCACCATGAACTGCATCTCTGGTGCTGCTGGGACCACTGAGCTTCACCTCCTGCTCACCATGCATCACCCCAGTGATGGGTCGAGGCTGCTCTAGTGGAAGATGTCCCTGCCCATGGCAGGGGGTTGGAACTGGATGAGTTTTAAGGTCCCTTCCAGTTCAAACCATTCTGCGTTCCTGAGAGATGGTCCTTGGACTTGCCAAGA